>CAUYSK010059781.1:0-10889 GCA_963575035.1 Avahi laniger | reverse complement strand
CTAGCTCATAGCAACCTCAGACTCCTGGGCTCAAGCAATCCTCCTGCCTCAGCCTCCCAAGTAGCTGGGACTACAGGCATGCGCCACCATGCCTGGCTAATTTTTTCTATATATTTTTAGCTGTCCAATTAATTTCTTTCTACTTTTGGTAGAGACGGGGTCTCGCTCTTGCTCAGGCTGGTTTTGAACTCCTGAGCTCAAACACTCCGCCCGCCTTGGCCTCCCAGAGTGCTGGGATTACAGGCGTGAGCCACCGCGCCCGGCTTTTCTGTATATTTTTAGTTGTCCAGCTAATTTCTTTTTATTTTTAGTAGAGACGAGGTCTCGCTGTTGCTCAGGCTGGCCTCAAACTCCTGAGCTGAAATGATCCACCCGCCTCGGCCTCGCAGAGTGTTAGGATTACAGGCGTGAGCCACCGTGCCCAGCCCAGACCAGCCCTCTTGGACTTGCTCACCAAGCAACTCACAGTAAAACTGGGTGTCTGCTGTGCCGGAGGCTGCATGGAGGTGGTGTCTATCTGTGTCAGAACAAGTCCTGCCCTCGGGGAGGCTCTCTGATGTTGCTTGGATTTTTCAACGTATTAAAAACTTTTTCTCTCATTAAAAAAAAATTTTAAGGCTCTTCCTCTCATGGCAGTAATTGTGTAAAAGTACATATCAGTTGAAAAGATAGAAAATGACAGAAAGTTACAATGAACATAGTAACATTTAAAAATAGCTTATATACATGGCCCATGCTGGGAGGACTGTGATCTGTGGGCCTTTCCTGGTGACTCCGTTGTTCTTAGAGCCTGAGGCCGAAGCCCTGGAGCTAGGGCAGAAGATCTTCAGTCTGGGAGTAGCACCCAGGAGGCTGGGACAGGTGGTGGCTGGCTACAGCTGCTTCTCCCCACGCCCCAACACACACACTCTCTTTGAAATACAGTTAGAAGAGACGAGCAGTGGAGAGATGGGGGTGGGTGGGGAGAGTTTCTGAGACGCCGAGTCATTGCTCAGGAGGACGTGGAGCACAGCTTGGAGGACTCGCCAACAGCAGCACCGGCTGCCGCTCCTGGACGGGGCAGGAGTTGCGGGCACATACGTGGCCCTGTCAACCCAGGGCCTCCAGAGGACTGGCTTCTTCGAAGAGCCATGTTTTAAGAAGCAAATTCTAGGAGCCAAAAGAAATTAGACAGGATTATAATCTGGACTGGCATCTATCAAAGAACATTACAATGATCTAAATTAAAACCCATGGTAGCATCTCTCAAACCCCCTCCCTTTGTCCCGTTCTCCCACACGCTTCAGTCTGACTCAGTCACACTGCTGGCACACGTTCCCCAGCGTCCCTACGTCCTGGCTCTGGTGCCCGTCTTTGCTCTCCTTTGTTAACCTGCCTGGTCTTAGAAAGCAAGTTCAGATCACGGTGGCACGTCCAGTGAGTTACTTTGTCACATCTTCCTTACTTAGACTGCATGACTTAGCTCTCGATGGAGGTTGGAGGCCTGCAGTTTATATTTAATCATCATTTTAAGGTGTATTCCTCAATGGCCATGGAATGTGTATTTTGTTCCAGCTATTGTGCTGGATGCTGGGGTTGCAGAGATGAGTAGAGTCCATGTTTTTAGGGCCTCCCTTCTAATCGGGAGACACATGTGTAGGCGTCGCAGAGCAGTGTGGGTTAAGCTGCGAGAGCCATGTGGCCCCTGAAAGGCTCCGTGTGGAGTTGGGTAGTCAAGGGATGCAGGGAGAAGGACAATGCAGTGGCCTGAAGACTGGGCGCCACTGTGGCTGTCGTTTTAAGTGGTTCGGTGCGATTGGCACATAAGGATTTTCGACAGGCCATTTTTGGACTTGAAAATTGTTGTGCTGGGTTCGAGATCTGCAGACTTTTTCTGTAGAGGCCCACAGGGGTACAGGCCACATACAGTCTCTGATGCATGCTCTTTTTTATTTTACAACTTAGAATAAAAACCATTCTTGGCTTGTGGGAAGGAAGAAGACAGGCCTGAGCTAGATGTGGCCGTGGGGGCCACATGCCTGGCCTAGATTGTCACGGCACCTTCTGTGCTGTGCTGCGAAGTGTGGACTTGATTTCTCGGGCAGTGGGAAGTCACTGAATTTTTAAAGAAGATTATGGTAGGGTCACAATTTTAGAAAGATAATTTTAACTGCAGAATAGATGCTAGACTGAAAAAGAGATTAGAATTAGGAAAGTGAGTTGCTAAATTATTATTACATTGACTTTTTTTTTTATTTCAGCATGTTATGGGGGTACAGATGTTTAGGTTACGTATGTCGTCTTTGCCCTCCCCCCCCCAAGTCCGAGTTTCAAATATGTCCATCCTTCGCGTGGTTACATTGACTTTTTTTATTTCAGCATATTACGGGGTACAAATGTTTAGGTTACACGTATGACCTTTTCCCCACCCAAGTCAGAGCTTCAAGTGTGTCCACCCCCCAGTGTGTGCTGCACCCATTAGGTGTGAATAAACCCATCCCCTCCTCCCCCTCCCCCCTGCCCCACACCCGATGAATGTTACTGCTATATGCACCATTGACTTTAGGGATAGTAGTTCTTAAAATAAGAACGTATCGGTGGAATTTGGTGGAAAATGTAGGAGCATAGAGTGTGGTGAGCAACGGGATGGGAGTGACATGAGGGAGAGTGACAGTGAAGTTGACTGGGAAGTTTTCATGAGGGGTGTGTGGCCTTGGCCACAGGGGTGTTAACAGTAGACAGAAGGGGCTGGTTGGGCAGATGGTGCTGCAACCGTGTAACACAGCACTGTTGCATGTCTTAAAAAATAATGTTATAGAAATCTTTGCTATCAGGTTGAGCGAATAAATGGAATAAAAACAAGTATATTAATAGAAAAATTAGCCAGGCATCATAGGATGTGCCTGTGGTCTCAGCTACTTGGGAGACTGAGGCAGGAGGATGCTTGAGCCCAGGAGTTGGAGGCTGTGGTGACGCTGCTGCACTCTAGCCTGCGTGACAGAGTGAGACTGTCTTAAAAAAAAAAAACAAAAAACAAAAAACCAGTGTATCATATAATTAGTGTAAAATCTGTAAGGGATGTACTAAAATGTTTACTGTTGGTGGTAGGATTATGGGTGGTTTTTTTGCTTGCTATTTCTTGGATTTCTTCCTCTCCTAATCACACTGGCTACAGCCCCCGGTACGGTTGCAGTGTTGGCAGAAGAGGCAACAGTGAATGGATCTCCTCGGCTTGTTCCTGATCTCAGGGGAGCATTAAGCCTTTCACCATAAGGTCACTAAATACGGAGTTAGGCCCAAGCTTTTCACGGATATCTTTTATCAGGTTGAGAATTTTTATCATGAAAGAATTTTGTCGAATGCCTTTCTTATGTCTGTTGAAATGATCATGTGGTTTTTGTTTTGTTTTAATATGGTTCACGCCTCATCCTTGGGGGATACATACGTTTCAGGACCTTCAGGGATACCTGAAACCACAGATAGACCAGACCCTATACTGTATACATTATTTTTTTCCTATATGTACACACCTGTGATAAAATTTAATTCATAACTTAGGCACAGTAAGAGATTTAAGAATAATAACTAATGATAAAGCAGAACAATTCTGAGACTGTCTCGTAATAAAAGTTACGTGGAATGCGTGTCCTCTCTGTCTCAGAATATCTTACCGTGCTGTGCTCAACCTTGTGATCTGAGAACCAAGACAGCTACCAAGTGACTAGCGCTGGGGCAGGGGTTAGTGTGTACAGTGTGGACAGGCTGCACGAGGGGTTGAGTCACGTCCTGGGCAGGACAGCATGAGATTTCATCACGCCACTCAGAACAGCGTGCAATTTAAAACTTACGAATTGTTTATTTCTGAAATTTTTCTTTAATATTTTTGGATTGCAGTTGACCGTGAGTAACTGGAATTGCGGCAGGCAAACTGTGGGTGAAGGGGTGAGGGCTGCTTAATTGATTTCAGGTGTTAAACCAACCTTGTACCTGGAATAAACCCCAGTTGGTCATGGATGAATAATCCTTTTTCCACGTTGTTGTGTTCATTCGCTGATAATTTGTTAAGGATTATTGAGTCTGTGTTTATGAGAGGCCTGATCTGTAGTTTTCCTTGATTTGCGTTGTTTTCTGTGTCGTACTGTTCCCACAGAATGAGCTGGGAAGGGTTTCCTCCTGCTCTTACTGATTCCTGAGTGCTAACGGGTTCGAGCGTTTTCCTGTGTGCTGGCCATGTGGGAATGCCTGTTTAATTCTTTTGCCATTTTTATGTTGGTTGTCTTTTTTAAAAAAATTGATTAGTACTTTTCTTACACAGTTAAGAGAATACTAAGCCTATTATACCTGGCTACTTTCATTGCATTTTTTTTGTGTTTTAGAGTTTATTGTTCATTTTGCCATACAAATGTTCGAAATATTTTGGTGAAGCTTTTTCTTTGTGATTTCTGCCCTTAGTGCTATGCTTAGAATCAGAAATTCCTCATTTCAGGGTTGTCAAGTATTTTTTCCTACTGCTTTTATGATTTATTGTTTTACATTTTATCATTTCATTCATTTGTTCACATCTATGACAACTCCCCGCGTGGTTAGCCCTTTGTCTTGATGTCTTGGGGACCAATTCATTAATTATTCTCTCTTCCTGTTGATTTGAAATGGCTGGTTATCCTGCACTGTATTCTTATTTTTATAAGTAACTATTTCTAGACTCTCTTAAATATGTTCAATGAGAAATTTAAGAATTTCCATAGAAAATAAGCAGGTTTTTTGTCCTTTTCTTTCAGACACTTACGTCACGACTGATAAACATAATTATCCTACCAGATGTGTAAAGTCTTAGACTTGTGGGGTTTTTTGTTGTTGTTGTTGTTGTTGTTGCTCATGCTACTAAAAACATCAAACTGGTCTGGAAATATATAAAGATTTACGAGAAGGAGTGGTCCATTAAAAAAGGTAGCAATTGTACTGTTCACGTTGTACGTGAAATGCCAGCGTTTTGCATTAGTTCCATTTCATCACCATGAGATTATTCCTCACCGTGTTTTGCTAGCAACCATGGACGTTGATAGTTAGAAATTATTAATAGATCCTGCAGTTTTCCAGAGAACCCCATGTGGAGGGCGTGCAGCAGGCTCACTGGGCACCACTCACACCTCCACCCACCGTGCCCTGCCTGTGCCGGTTTCTGCCACTTGCGTGAGTCTGGGGAGGCAGGACATTGACACACAAGTGACCCGACGCGGGTTTGTTACTCACAAACAGGCAGCAGGGGACCAGAGAAGCCCAGAATTCATGGTGAGCCAGTCCCCAGGGCTCAGGAAAGCTGCCCTGGGGGACGGAGTCCTGTCTGTGTACCGTGTGCACTACAGCTCGGGGACCCTGGAAGGGTACTCCGCTCTGGTCTTATACCCGGGGCAGCCACATTCACTGGGCAGAAATGTTGCAGGACATCCTGTTCTGGGGGTACGGGAATAGAGCCCAGCTGTTCTGGATGGTTCCTCCTTATCTCAGAATGTTGCATTCCCAGCACATTCTGCAGTTATTCTTGACAACTGCAAGCAAGAAAGGGGGGAGACCTGAGTTGGTCCAAGGCCACCCAGAGAATTGTCCCACAGGGGACACTTGAAGTGACACGCCGCATTTTCAATGTTTTTGCCGTAGGTATAACCAACACCCCATTATGCAAGGATCAAATTGGAATCCTGAGAATTATATTCAGCCTGAGGCACCAGGATTTTGCTAAAATTTGTACTGTCTGCTTTAAGCATCCTACAGATTCTTATGGCCTATTATATGTAATTAAGGTTCCCAAGGAACTATAATTTGACTTAATATATTATTGGCATAAAAACAGTATAAAACTGCTTCTGAAATTCCATCATTATTCACAGTACCAAAAAACATTGGCTTTTCTCTCTAGAAATTCAGGATCATCCACTAACCTATTTCCTGATTTCCTGGGCTTGTCAGCTTGATTTCCCGACACCTCCACAGGCTTTCATGTCCCCAGGTTGCCCCCGTGTCCGCTTTTTCTCCTGTCTTCCATTTCCTGCCACGCATAGCCTTGCACCAAGATTTCCGAGTTACCCTGCTGCCTTGGGGTTCTGTACATATTTTTTTTTATTTTTAAGTTTTTTTAGAGACAGGGCTTTGCTCTGTGGCCCGGCTGGAGTGCAGTGGTGCAGTCACAACTCATTGCAGCTGGAGCCCCTGGGCGCACGTGGTCCTCCTGCCTCAGCCTCACGTCCCACCAGTGTCTGATTTTGCCACGACCTTGTGACCTCCACAGCATTAGGGTGGTGAGACGTCTGCTCATTCAGTCCCGGGGAGTTTATACCCTGCGTCTGGGCCCTAAGAGTAACCGCCAGGGATCACTGTTGTAGGAAGCTGTTGTCACCTGACACTGTCCTCTTTAAGTAGTCATTACGTTTGGGTTTTATTAAGTACTTAAAAATCTTAAAAAGTTAAAAATTTCAAGTGACCTGTTGTTTTTCCCCTAGTATCAACCTTATTGTTTTTGTGAGGAAATATTGAGTTTATTGTTTTTGTAGAAAATTTATGATTTCCAAGGAGTCATTTTTTCCCTACTTAGAAATTTAGTTTTATCTTTTTCAAATTTTAACTAGTTCAGTCTGTGGTGTAAACGTCTTCCCACTGCCCAGAATTCAGCACTGTCCCGAGCTTTGTGGACTACGCTCTGTGCTCCCCAGCGTCTAGGCGGGATCCTGGGCCCGTCCCGAGCTCTGTCGACTACATCCTGTGCTCCCAGCGTCTAGGAGGGACCCCGGGCCTGCTCATCATGTGTCAGAAACCTGCTGGGTACGTATTGCCTCACTGGGCAAGAAAGTCAAAGAGGCCTAGGGCCTCACGGCACTGAGAATTCTGCCTGCGTCTCAGGCTCTGCTTCTGCATGCCACCTTCCTCTAGCAGCCATGCGCCATCCCTGGGCAGATGCACTGGCCTCCTGGTGTCCACGGGTGGTGTGTGGGGCTCAGTGCCTCGTTGAAAACCACAGGCCCCAAGGGCAGGGAGTGGGGAAAGGGGATGGTTTCTGTGACTGGACTAGTGACACTCGGCAACTGGAACGGCAGGTGACACCCCCTTCAACAGGTCTGTCCTCTGGAGGAGGGCCACCCTGCGTGGGTCAGCCGCCTCACGTGTAGACGGGTTAATTCATTGTGCCCACAGATGCCACAGTCACAAACAGAGGTTGTGATATGCCCGGCCTTAACTGTGTGAATTTTCAGTGTTTTATCATGCCATTTTTCTTTCATTTTCTAATTCTGTACTACACCTAGATATGTTAATAAGCATAAAAGGCAAAATTATGTTTTGGTATGTAGGTTTACTTTTACATGGATTAGTTAGCTCACTGAGAGGTATTCTTACCTGGTAGACTTCATAAAAATCAGATCAGTAAAGCTGTTACTCTGGGATACAAGCTAGGATGTAGAATGTATTACACTAATTTGAATCTGTTTTAAAATAGCATTTGTAGATAAGAGATAATCCCTGTAGCAAAAAGCTAGTCTTCCTGCAATTGGAGCTCTAGTAAGGCTAACTAGGAATGCGTGAAAATCTCTTCTGCTGCTCCCAGGGGACTCGGTGATTGTCTTGGTCTTGCCAGGCCGTCTTCCTCTTATTTTGTGGTCAAAGATATATCACATAGACATCTCCTTGGTCATGTCATCTGCCCTGCTGGAGTTTGTACTTCAGAAATCAGATCTCGTTAACAGGCAGAGGAGTTGTGTGGTGATGGGACCTGCCATCTCCTTAAGCTGTTGGTCTGAGAGATAGCTGGCCCCTCGAAGTGTGGAATACGGTGGAGGTAGACGGTGGAGTTTGCCTGCCACGTGCTCGAAGACGTCGTTGATGGGTGAGTTCACGACGCCCATGCCTTGGCCGGTGCGGGGGTGCACCTGCTTCAGCACCTCGCACACGTACACGGAGCAGCTTTCCCTGGGGCTGCGCCTGTGCTTCTTGCCATCCTTCTCCTGGGCCTTGGTCGCAGCCCCCTTGGAACCCTCCTTAGGAGCAGGAGTGGACTTCCCTGGCTCAGGTGTGATGAAGACAAACAGAAAATCTGTGCATCTCCAGCACTTTTTCATCATCCTGGACTGAAATTCTGTCCCCATTAAATACTAACTCCCTGTTCCTCTATGTATTGATCGAGGTTTTTTTCTTTACTTTTTATTGATATATTAGTATAATAGACGTAAGTACTTGTTTACATACATATTTATGAACATACTTGTATATACCCACACTTGTTTATATATATATATATACTCGTTTATTTACATGTTATTTACAAGTACATGTGCGTACTTGTTTTTGGGGTACATGTGATTATTCCAAAGAAGATGAGAGAGGTCATCTGCAGAGATACCTGGGAGCAGATGCTCCAGGCAGGAACAACTGCAAGTACAAAGTCCTGGTCACGGCCGGTCCTCAACAGTCTTGGAAAGGCAAAGTGGCCATCGTGCCTGGAGTGGAGCCGAGGTGTGGTGGGGCCCAGAGGGAGGAGCACGGGTGGGTGGCGGGGATCAGGGCAGTGCACACACGCAGGCTTTTGTGAGGAGTTCGGGTTTGACTCCAAGCAGGATGGGAGCCATTAGGCTGCTTTACACAGGAACGCTACACCGTCTGACTTAAATTTTCATGGGATTACTGCGTGTGCTGTGGCACAAATACCGAAGGTGATGTGGGGAGAACTGAACAAGAGATCGGATCGCTGTTGGTAGTGGTGAGAAGTGATAGGATTTCTACTGTACTTCGAAGGTAGAAGCAACTGGATTTGCCAGTGGATGTGATGTAGAATTTGAAAGTGAGGATTCTTGTGTATTTGCCTTTGTATTTCACAGTATTTCTTAGAGCTCTTTCCATACTAGTACATAGAGATCTACTTCATGAAGTGTTGCATAATAATTACATACCAGGGATAGAGGAACATTTTTCTTTAAACATTGCCACATTAGTAGTCTTTGGTGATCGTCTGTGTGTGTGTTTTGCAGTTATGAATAATACTGCTGAAACATACTCCTCCTTGTGCACATGTCTGAGAGTTTTTCTAGACAAACACCATGAAGTTAAGGTGCTAGGTCATGCAGAGTGTGCTCGTTTAAAAATGTTGTAAAATTGTGGTAAAATACGTATAGCAAAATCCACCGTCTTAGCCATTTTTAGGGGTACGGTTCGGTATTGTTAAGTGTGTTTACAGTGTCGTGCGCCCATCACACTGTCCATCTCCAGAACTTCGTCATCATCCCAAACTGAAATTCCGTCCCCATTAAATACTAACTCCCGTTCCTCCTTCCCCTCAGCTCTCGGAGCCTCCATTTTACTTCCTGTCTCTATGGATTTGACTATTCTGGGTACCTCATATAAGTGGTTGTGCAGTATTTACCTTCTTGTGCCTGGCGTATTTTACACAGCATGGTGTCCTTGAGGTTCATCCACGTAGTACGTGTCAGAATTTCCTTCCTCCCCCCTTTTTTAAAGAGGATTTCGCTCTGTCTCCCCGGCTAGAGTGCAATGGTGTCATCATAGCTCACTACAGCGTCAGACTCGTGGGCTCAAGTGATCCTCCGGCTTCATCCTTCCAGGTAGCTGGGCCTACAGATGTGTGCTACCACACCTGGCTAATATTTAAAAAATTTTTTTATATAGTCAAGTTTTCACTATACTGCCCAGGCTGGTCTCAAACTCCTGGCCTCAAGAGATCCTCCCACCTCAACCTCCCAAAGTGCTAGGATTACAGGTGTGAGTACATGCCTTCATTTTTAAGGCTGAATGATATTCCTTTGTGTAGATTGGACCACATTTTGTTTATCCATTCATCCATTGATGGACACTTGGGTTGCTTCCACCTCTTGGCTATTGTGAATAATGCTGTCGTGAACATGGCTACCTAAATATCTCTTTCAGACCCAGCTTTCAATTGCTGGATCACAATGGAAATTCTATTTTTAATGTTTTGAGGAACCATCATACTGTTTTCCATGGTGACTGCACCGTTTTACAACAGTGCACACAGGTTCTAGTTTCTTCCCATCTTCACCGATACTCGTTGTCGTCCATCTTTTTGATGATCACATCCAAGTGGGTGTGAAGTGGCTTCTCATTGTGTCCCTTGGGATTGGCTGGCTCTTGGCTTTAGCTCAGCCCTGTCTTCTCCAGTCGGGATGGTGGCTCTGTTGTTTTGTTCCCTTACTCCTTTATAGAGGAGCTTAAAAAATTGTTCTCTTTCCCTGAAATATAAATGAAGCGCAGTTTACTAAAAATTCACAGGACATTGCTGATTCTACTGAAGTACAAAGTAGGGAGAATTGATGAGAAGGTTGTGATGGGTCTCTGAAGAGTTTGGACACAGCAAAATATGAGAATCACACAAATCACCAGCCAGGGTTGCTCACGGTGCCAGCATATCATCAAGGGAGGGAACCCTCTGTCAGCATTCATAAAGAATACATAGGCCAGGCTCAGTGGCTCACACCTGTAATCCTAGCACTTTGGCTGCCAAAGTGGGAGGATCAGTTGGAGTTCGAGACCATCCTGGGCAACAGTGAGACCCTGTCTCTACAAAAAATAAAAAAATCAGTTGGATGTGGTGGCACATGTCTGTAGTTCTAGCTACTTGGGAGGCTGAGGTGGGAGGATCCCTTGAGACCAGCCTGGGCAATACAGTGAGACCCTATCTCTAAAAAAAAAAAAAAAAAGTTTAGATGTACCTTTGGATATTTCTAATAGCCTTTCATCATTATATGGGTTTTTTTTTTTTTTTTTTTTTTTTTTTTTTTTAGAAACAGTAACACACTTTTTGCCAGGGCTAGAGGACGTGCCCATGCGACAGCCAAACAAACCACAACCAAAAACACCAGGGCAAAAACAAACCAACAGCCACACCCACCCAAATA
>CAUYSK010059779.1:0-15666 GCA_963575035.1 Avahi laniger | reverse complement strand
GATTCTTTTCCCCAGTGTATGCTTTTGTCTGGTTTGTCAAAGATTAGATGGCTATATGTGGACGGTTTTATATCTGAGTTCTCAGTTCTGTTCCACTGGTCAATGGCTCTGTTTTTGTGCCAGTACCAAGCTGATTTTAATATTACAGCTTTGTAATAGAGTTTGAAGTCTGGTAGAAACAACTCAAGTGTCCATCAATACATGAGTGGATTAATAAACTGTGGTATATGTATACCATGGAGTACTATTCAGCTTTAAGAAACTATGGTGACATAGCACCTCTTATATAGTCCTGGAAAGGGCTAGAAAACATTCTACTAGGGAAGTATCCCAAGAATGGAAAAACAAGCACCACATGTACTCACCATCAAATTGGTATTAATGGATCAACACATAAGCGCATATATAAGAATTACATCTATTAGATATTGGGCAGGGGGGAGGGGGGAAGAGGGAGGAGGCAACAGGTATACACAAAGAGTGCAATGGGCACCATGCAATAGGATGGACATATTTGAAACTTAGACTGGGGGGGGGGGCAAGGGCAACACACGTAACCTAAAGATCTGTACCCCCATATTATGCTGAAATAAAAAAAAAGAGAGATTTCTACTGCACACAGCTGAAATTTTTACAAGTTTGATACTTAAGAGAGTGACCATATTTAACAAACATTATTCAAATTTTATTGGGGATTTACCTTATCCTATGCTAGGTAATAGGAAAACACAAAGACATCTAATACACTATACGTGTCCTCAAATATTTTACCACACAGTAGATTAGATATGGGTAAAAGCAGAATAACAGGTACTATTAATAAATAGAAATTCAAGTAATAAATTATGAAAAAAAAATTTGAAGAAGAGAAAACTCTTCAGAACTCACCATACCGTGACATTATTAACTTGGTACCAAAACCAAACACGGACTCTATAAGAAAATAAAATTATAGAACAACAGCCCTTGTGAATATAGATGCCAAAATTCTCAAAAAATACTCGCAAACTGAATTCAGGCACTTGATGCCTGATTGAGTAGGATTTATTCCTAGGATGCCAGAATGGTTCAACATCCACAGATCAATAAATGTAATATACTATGTTAACAGAATGAAAGACAGAAATCATGTCATTTTATAGATTTAGAAATAGCACTTGATAAAATTCAACATCCTTTCATGATAAAATTTTCAAAAAAATTAGGCATGCAAGTAATGTAATTCAACATAATAAAGACCACATATAACAAGCCCATAGTGAACATCATACTCACTGGTGAGAAGCTAAAAGCTTTTCCTCTAAAATCAGGGAAAAGACAAGGACGACCACTCCTGCGATTTCTACTCATTATAGTACTGGAAGTCCTAGCCAGAGTAATTAAGCAAGAAAAAGAAATAAAAGACATTCAAATTGGAAGAGATACAAGACACAGACTCTCTGTAAGAAGTAGTGCATAGTGCCCCCTGCTCCCGTTATCCACAAGGGATACATTCCAAGATCACCAGTGGATGTCTGAAGTCATGGATAATGCTGAACCCTCTATATATCATGTTTTTTTTTTCTATACATGCATGTCTGTCACAAAGTTGAACTTATAAATTAGGCACAGTAATAGATTATTAACAATAACTAATAATAAATAGAATAATTATAACAATGCTGTTGATCCTTTAACAATGCAAGGGTTAGGGTCACTAACCCCTCATGCAGTGAAAAAAATCTGAGCATAACTTTTAACCCCCCAAAAACTTAACTGCTAATAGTCCACCATTGACCTGAAGCCTTACCAATAAAATAAACAATCTAATAACACATATTTTATATGCTATATGTCTTATATACTGTATTTTTATAATACAGTAAGCTAGAAAAAAAGAAAATGTTATTGAGAAAATCATAAGAGAAAATATATTTACTATTAAGTAGAACTGTGTCATCCTAAAGGTCTTCATCCTCAACATCTTCACATTGAGTAAGCTGAGGAAGAGAAGGAAAAGGAAGGGTTGCGTCTCAGGGGTGGCAGAAGTGAAATAGGTCAAGGAGGCAGAAGAGGAGGCAGGGAGAGCAGGCACACTTGGTGTAACTTTATGGAAATGCATGATAAATCCTGTCTGATATTTTTGCTTTTTAACTTCTCTAAAAATGCTTCTGTAAAGATCCAATCTTTCTTTCACCATTTGCTTTAGTGTTGGTGCCCATATCATAGAAGAGTCAATGACAGAAAAGAAGCCAAAAGTGGTCTTGAATGACTGGAACCATTTTGCAAGACTGTCTGAAGTCAGTTTGTTTGCTGGCACTGCTTCTACACCTTCCTGCTTATGTGGCACTGGCTCGGAAATACTCATCTCCATCAGCTTGTTTTCTCTTAATTCCTCTAGTGCGGTGTTTGCTAGCTCTCAAATTTCTCCAAGATCCATATCTTGAACTGCTTTATCCTCCCCCAACTTTTTTTTCCATATCCACAATCTTTTTCATGATATCTTTAATTGACTCTGTGGTAAATCCTGTGAATTCATGCACAAAATCTGGACACAGTTTTCTCCAGCAGGAATTTGTTGTTTAGAGCTTGATGGCTTTCATGACTTTTTGTATAATAATGATGGCATCTTTGATGATGTAATCCTTCCAGATTTTCATGATGCTCTCTCTATATGGGAGTTCTCTTCCACAGCATTGACATTCTTTTCCATAGAGTACCAGACGTAATGAGTCTTAAAAGTCCTTATGACCCCCTGACCTAGAGGTTAAATTAGAAACATTGTCTTTGGAGGCAAGTAGACCACTTTGACATCCTCAGCATTGAACTCATGGGGTTCTAGGTAGCCAGAGGCATTGTACAATATCAAAAGAATTTTAGAAGGCAGTCCCTTATGGACGAGGTACTTCGTAACTTGAGGAACAAAGCATCTATGGAACCAATCCAGAAAACAGATTCTTGTTATCCAGACCTTCTTGTACAACGGAGCCAGCTGATGTTTTCCTTTCAATGCTCAAGGGTTAACAGTTTTATAGATAAGGGCAATCCTAATAATAAACCTGACTACGTTTGCACAAAATAGCAGAGTTAGCCTATTCATTCCTGCAGTAAATTTAAGTGCTTGATTCTCTTCCTAATACATGTCCTTTGTAGCATTTTTTCCCCAGAATAGGACATTTTTATCTGTATTAAAAACCTGTTCAGTCAGATATCCCTTTTCCTCAATGATTTTCTTAATGGTGTCTAGGAACTTTTCTGCTGCCATTTGGTCAGTGAAAGTTGCTTCTCCTGTTATCTTGAAATTTTTTAATCTAAACCTCTTTCTAAAATTATTGAACCATTCTTTGCTGGCATTAAATTCTCCAGTTTTAGATACTTAACCTTCCTTTTGGTTTAAATTGTCATATAATGACTTCACTTTTTCTCAAATCATGTTAGAGTCTATAGGTATGCCTTTCTTATAGCAATCCTGCATTCACACAAAAGCTGAATTTTCACCATGAGAAAAAAAGGTACTTAGCAAAAAGTGCAAGGATTTTATGCCTGCTGTCACATCTGCAGTGATGTCTTCACAAATTTCATTTTCTTTTTTTACAGTGGTCCTTATGCTGGATTCATTTGTCTTGACAAAGTGGGCAATTGCAGATGCAGACCTTAATCTATGGTACGTATCATGTAATTCGACCTTTTCTTGTTATGTCATGACTCCTCTTTGCTCCTTGGGAGCACTTTGAGCATTACTAGTGGCACTCTGTATTAGTACCATGGTGTTATTCAAGGTTTAGAATGTTTCACTAAACACAATAAAAATTAAACAAGAACGCGAGAGGTCTCTTTCTACTGTGATATGCGATTTACTAAAGAAACAAACTGCTCATACAGAGACGATTAGTGTTACATGATATTTTAAGCAAATACACACAATACTTGAGCTCACCACAATAGAAATAGGGGCTGGCTATAAAATTCTTACAGTGATATGTTATATACTTCAATTAATCTTATAAAGTTATGATTTAATGCTGCATCTTTATGTTTGTTTACATTTCTCTCAACTGTGAATGGAACTATGTATGGTGTGTGTTTGTCTATGCTTTGATAAATTTTAACTTTTTATAATAGATTTGTGTATATTTTTTGATAGTAAGTTTTTAAAATAGACTCATATCTACATATATTTCATGCATTCGTAACATATTTAACTTTTTCTTAATTTTTTCAATATTACTTGGCTACATAGTTTGTGAGTTTTTTCAAATTGTTGTAAATCTCCCCAAAATTTCCAATATATTTATTGAAAAAAATCTACCTATAACTGGGCCTGTACATACAAATATTGTCTCTCTCTCTCAAATATCTTATTGTATTTTACTCACGTATTTTCACACTGCTGTTGACCATGGGAAACTAAAGTTGTAGAAAGAAAAACCATGGATAAGGGGAAGAGTATTATATTGGAAAATCCCAAAGCCAAGAAGAAAACAAAAAACAAGGACAGTAGAGGAATCTAAAGTCTGGTACTTATATAGCCACGACAAGCATTAAACACAGCCAAACACCTAGCTATATTAACACAAATCCTCACACTAAAGGCCTGTTTGCCTCAAGTTTCTATTACCTAATACATGTCCAACTTTTAACAAAAAATTATAAAGTATGCAAAAGGGCAAGAAGAAAGAAAGATAAAAAGACAAATCAACCATTGAAATCAGACTCAGATATGATATAGATATTGGAATTATCATATAGTGAATTTAAAATAACCATAATTATATGTTAGAATCTTTAGTATGTGAAATGGCATAGTGATATTTGAAGGTGAATTTGGGTTCTTAGAAAAGGCATATAGTAAACTCCAGAACAACTCCTGAAAAAAAAATCTTTTTTTAAATATTTTTTTTTCTTAAAAACAAAACAAAAAAAAAAGCCTATAGCATCCAGTATTCCCAGGTAGTCTCTCAGTCAAGTACTAACCAGATCTGACCCTACTTAGCTTCTGAGATTAGGCGTGTTCAGGGTGGTATGGCCATTGACTAAACATTTAAAAAGAAACATAACTGAAAATTACACTGAGAAGAAATAGAATCATATAAAATGCTCACTTAAAACACTCGCAACAAACAGAAAACAGTAACAGATTTTATTCCAGCTATATCAATAAGCACTTTAAATGTGTACCTAGTGAGCACATCAATTGTGTTAAAAGACAAAGATCATCAAAATAGATAAAAAATTAAGAACCAATGTGATGTTTAATTTTATGTCCCAGTTTATTGGGCTAACATATGACCAGATCACTGGTAAAACATTATTCTGGGGTGTGTCTGTGAGAATGTTTCCAAAAGAGACTAGCATCTGAATAAGTAGACTGGGTAAAGAAGAGTGCTCTTACCAGTGTAGGTGGGCATAATTCTATCCACTGAAGGCCCAAATAGATCAAAAGCCTTTCTAAAGAAGGGCAAATTTATTCTGTGTGTTTGAGCTGGGCCATTCATCTTGTCCTGCCCTTGGACATTGGCATTCCTGGTTTCCAGTCCTTCAGACTTGGACTGAATTACATCACTGGCTTTTGTGGTTCTCCTGCTTACAGATGGCATGTCATGGGACTTCTCGGCCTCCATAATTGCATAAGCCAATTCTCATAATAAATCTTTTCATATAGTCCTGCACCACATAATAACGTTTTTATCAATGAGATACTACATATATGATGGTGATCCCATAAGATTATACCACCATGTTTTTAACTATATATTTTCTATGTTTAGATATGTTTAAATACACAAATATTATTGTGTTACAGTTGCCTAGAGCACTCAGTACAGTAACATACTGTGCAAGTTTATAGCCTAGTAGGAATAGGCTATACATGTAGATGCATTTAGGCCATAATCCTGAAAGACACAATCCTGAATGCCATAATCCCAAATGTTGAAATCTGAAGAGATCAAATCCCTAAAGTCTAAAATCCTGAAAATCACAATCCTAAAAGTTCAAAATCCCAAGAGTATAATTCTGGAAAAATATAATTTAAAAAATTATTTAAAAGACATTTATTTACATTTTTAAAGGGGGATTTATTTGGGAAACATGTAAAAATAGGACAAAACACTTCATAGGCCACTTTACATAATAAAATAGGCAATAATAACATACATATTTTTGAAAGCATAAACACTCAGGTATACTAATGACAGTTGCACATATATATTAAATAATAGTTATGAGCAGATGTAACCACATATATACAGAAATAGATCAAAAGGGAAATGTGTAAAGGAATATCACTATGGCTGGTGATTATGTGCACCTAACTTTATAACTGCTGTTATCTGAAGTACCATAATGGACAACCTAAGCTTTTTGATGGGATCAATCAAAAATAGCTTGGAGTCACTACCACATATGCAGTCATTCAAAGAGCCAAGATCTCAAGAAATTTTATCTTTCACAAATGCAGACATACCAAAAGGAAATCTCTTCATCTATTGAGGAAGTTGCAACATTTTTAGATACATGCATGATGCTTAGACACAATGTCCACAATGTGATAATGCACTTTTGTAAAATCAAATTTGCAAAAAAAAAAAAAATTAATGAAACAAATTAGAACCCTCTAAAAGTCTTTACATAATTTATACCTCTAGTATTGGAAATCATGCAAAGATGAAATATTAATATATAGCATAGCAAATTATATTACAGGGAGCTTATGGGCAATTGCACTGAGGTAGTCCAAAAGAGCTCACCAACAATCACAATCATTAATTATATTTTGATGTTTTGCATCACAATGAATAGCTGCTTCTTTTCCTTTAGGGCATGGATCTCCTCAGAGAATATGTTGACATTCATTTTCTATGTGATGCTACTCTTTTTTAAATTCTCCTGTGATTTGACGTATACTGACATGAGCACTTCCCATTAAATTTTTCCATCTTCTTTGCCATGTTTCTATGTTGTTTTGGATACATGGAACTCCATTGTGCATGCACTCATATACAGACCACAGATTTGGTGGAAACAATACTGGTGATCAAACAGTAACACTGTGTGTGTCTTTTTATTCTATTGTGGACATAATTATTTTTGAACCAGTTGAACCAGTAACTTCTCTGGATTCTTCAGGCAAATGTGCTTTTAACTCATTTAATTTAAAGCTTTCAGAATTTCATCAGCTGGAAGGAATGCCAATGCAGACAAATGACACATTTTAAACTGAAGTTTTATTCCCTGCCTTATTGTATGGCCCATCCACTCATCTCAATTTTCCACCAAATAGAAATAAGACAAAAACAAGGTAATAGTTCTGCCTACCATGATGCAACTAACATGCATAAAATAAAAAATGCACTAAACATACAAAAATTCACTTCTCCAGAATTTGACTTTCAGAATTTCAACACTTGAGATTTTAACCTTTCAGGATTGTGATTTTCAGGATTTTAGATCTTAGAGATTTTAGACTTTAGGGATTTTGATCATTTGGGATTTCAACATTAGTGATTATGGCATTCAGGACTGTGTCTTTTGGGATTATGATCAACATCATTTATAGCCTAGGTGTGTAGTAGACTGTACCATCTAAGTTTGTGAAAGTACTCTATGATGCTCACACAACAAAACTGACTAATGATGCACTTCTCAAAACATATCCCCATTGTTAAACAATGCATGACTCTCTTTATATTCCACTGGCTCTGTTCCTCTGGAGAACCTTGTCTAATATACCCAGCTGTAATATATACATCCACAAGAAACTCACTGTAAATATAAAGACACGTAGGTTCAAAATAAAAAGATGGAAAAAGATATACCACGCTAACATTAATCAAAGTAAAGCTGGAGTAGCTATGATGATTTCAGACAAAACAGAACAAGGAATATTATCAGTGATAAAGGAGGCTATTAAATAATCATAAAGAGTCAATTCTCCAACAGACATAACAATGCTGAACATGTATTTACCTAGCAACGGGAAATAAAACACATGAGGAAACACTGGTAGATCAGAAAGAAACAGGCAAATCTAGTTTTAGAGACTTCAAGACAATGACCAGAACGTCTCAAAACTGTCTAAGTCATCAAAAACAAGGAAAGTCTGAGATATTGTCACAATCAAAAGTTACCTAAGGAAAAATGATGACTAAATGTAATGTGGTATACTGGATGAGATACTGGAACAGAAAAAGGATGTTCAGCAAAAACTAAAAATTTGAAATAAAATATGAACTTTAATAATAGCAATTTATCAATATTTGTTCATTAGTTGTGACATAATGCACCATACTTGTGTAAGATGTTAAAAGTATGTGAAACTGTATGTAGAAACTTTCTGTGCAATTGCCACAACTTTTCTGGAAAACTACCTTAAAATTAAAAGTTTATTCTGAAAATTCAGGCATTACTAAATTTGAAAAGGGAAAAGAGGGAGATCAAAGTTAAAGAGCTCAGCTATTCTTGCATTTCTAAGACAGAAGCTACAGGTAGAGATGGTAATTAAACATATCTTTTATTAAATTAAGTATGCTACGTTAGCCTCCATACTGACTGTTTTTCCACAAATGGGAGAGGACATATATTGCTGAAGAAAGCAACCTCAGCAGTTGTGTTGTGGCCCCCTGTGTTCCCTGATCCTCCCCGTTATACCTAGCGACCTAAGAGCACTGTTCTTTATTGCCAACCTAAGCTTTTTGTTTTAATAGGAAGACATCATTCTCATTGTTCCTTCCAGTAATGAAGGAACCATAGTGAATATTTGGGAATGCATTTCTCAGAAGCTCTATTACAATTATCTAAACTCTCAATCTATTGGTTTTCCCTGATTTGTTAACCATAACTCTGTGACATACTTTGTAGTGCTTCTACCTTCCCTAGCAATCCTCTCTGATTTCCATATTTTTACAGCTTTGCTTCTTAAATCGTATATCATTGTTCACGGATTCCATACAGTTTCTGTTCCATCATAAGAGCCGTACTTAATAAAGTGCCACATTTGCATGCTCTCTATTCTCTCTCTCCTCTTTCCCTTTCTTTCCTTATCTATCTATCTATGTAGCTACTTATCTTCTATCCACCTATTATATTAATGACAATTTCCCTGTGATTTGGGACATTCATTGTGGGAGGAAAAGGCTGGGAAGAGGGCGGTGTCTGCAACCATTATTTGAAACAGAAATCGCTTCCGCACAATTATCTGTGTTTCAGTCATTCTGTGTAGTGACTCTGGAGTTTCTGCCCAATGAGATATTTAGCTTAAATTGCTATTTTTATAAAATGCTTTTGCAGCTTAGATCACATAAGCTTTAAAAGACAGGAAAACTGGAACTGGAAATTGAGCAATTCTACATAATAATTAGCATTACTAGTATTCATTAACTGACCCAGATCACATCACTATTTTGTTTCAGATTTTTTGATTTTTAAACAGCAAATGTCTCTAATAATGGACTGGAGTTGGTTATAAGCACAAAATGGAATGCCACTAAACTATTTATAAAATACCTAGAAAGTAGAAATGATATACAAATGATATGTAAAAATGAGATGTAGTATTCTAGAAAGGCTTTAAAATGACATTTGTTTTATATCAGTAATAGTAAAAAGTATATATATATATATATATACCAGAAGTCAAAAATTCAAGTTAAAAATTTTAAATATATCTCTACACTATATATTTTAAAGATATAATAGTGTGTTTATTTTACTCAAAAATCAAACTGTGATATTATAATAAAATATACTATTAAAACTATATGAGTCACTAAGTATAACTTTCCAAATACTGTCTTCTCTAACTTAAGAAAATATATAAGTAACTTATCCTTCTCTGGTAAATATCTATACTGTCTAATGCTATATAAATACTGTAGAATAATCGGTAGGATGACTTATTTCAAAGTAGACATATTTTTTCCTTTTATTTTTGTCAAGTAAATTCATGTGGTTTATTCTTTATAAAACTGCATTCGTGACTGGGAATACAAATGTCTATTTGTTAAAGTGTCTGGGTTTTTAGGTAGAACTATCATTTTTTTCTTCCACATATGTCAGGAGAAACTCACCATATATAAAAGATAGCATATGATATCATAATAAAATGTTGACACAACTATTTCTTACTTGCCATTTTATTTCTTTCTTTAAAGTAACCCAAAGTCTTTATATGTGCCTATTTTATAAGATTCCGATCTGAATCAATTCTAAATGCCTACTTACTATATTATTAAATTTCAAAAAGTATAACTTTCTCAATGACTACAAATAGGTAAAAACAATATTAATTTTTAATACTCACCATTTTTGTTTGAATATTACTGTCATTTCAGTTTTCACACCTAAGACAAACCAGAATAAATGATTAAACAAAAACATGAATATTTAATATTATAATACAATGCATACAAATATGTAAGACTCAATGTGAAAATTTACATTGGATCCTATATCCTTTTCATCTAAAATGGCCCAGTACTAATAATTATAATGTTTAAATCAGTGAGATAATAAATAAGATCAAGGACAAAATTTGATTCCTAAATTAACTTTGGAAGCTATTCTTTTGTTTAAAGCCACAAATGATCCTAATCAACCACAAGAAAGTTGGTTATATATCAACGTCTATTTCAACAGCAGTCTATTTTCAGAAAAGGATCTGTCAACATGTCAAGGATGATAGGAAGTGTTGTATAGTGACACAAATGCATCATCTCCCCAAGAAAAACAAACCCTTGCGCAATGCCCTCCAAATATTGAGCTGGCAAACTTACATTCCTAAACGTTCACCACATTTGAAACTTTCATCCTAACTTTTCTATTACTACTATTGTTGACTGAAATTAAGGCTGTTGAGGCAGAAATAATTTCATAAAGATTTACTGGAAGCCAAACGTGAGAAATGACTCAGGAAGTCACACCAATAAAGCTGGGTATGTTCCAAAGTCTGTTACAAGTTGGAATGCTTTTATAAAAAAGTTTAAAAGAAGGGAGGAAGACTCCTCATATCATAGTTGTTCATTTTCATCGGAGGGCACAATACAGAGGTTACAAACATTGGCTACAGATCATAATACACAGGCTAAAATGGTCTATGTGCAAGATAATCAGTGAATCTTCATAATTCAGAGCAAATCAATGTCTTTTTCAGTGTCCGTAGGTTATGTATTAATCAGTACATCAACAGTTTGAGGAACTTACAATAAGATTTGAGGGACTCACAATAAAGATTCTTTACTCAGGGACAGGGTGTAAGCCATGAATCATAAGACCTTCCGCGGGCAGTTAATTTGGGAGCCTGCCAAACATGACCTGTAGGTATCATTGTTCTAATTCAAAAGACAAGTATCTCTTACCTAGACCACAATGATTTATTTTCTGAACTACAACCTCTCACTTATATAATGTTCTTTAGACTTTCTCTGAAAAATCAATAACCCAGTATTTAAAAATTCAAATATTACTATCAAGAATTCCTTTTGAATTACATTAGATTCTTTTGTAAAATGTTTGAAATGGTAGCTCATTCTTGAAAGCAGTTGTCTGCAGATCTGGTTGCAAATCATAATTATCTCGGCAGCTTAAACAAAACAAAACAAAATAAAAAGAGAAACCAATAATACCTCAGTCTAATTTCAGAAATTTTGGGTTATTTAGCCTGAGGTGGAGCCCAGGCATTAGTACGTGTTTCTAAAATCTCTCTCATGTGATTCTAATGAGGGAACAGACTTGAGAATGACTGGATTACAGTTTGAAAGTAGGAAATCCTTAGAAAGAGAATGTCATTCCTAACTCTTTTTTTATAGTTTAATTGCATATTATATACCACACGGGTCCAAACTCTCAATCACCACAAGCCATTCTTATGTTTTCTTTGGATTAATCATTCTCTCCAATTCCTTCACTAACAATTTAAATCCTTCTAATCCCCAAGGACAAGTTTAAGATTCTTAATACAACATGATTTAATCACTCATATCTGATTCTTTTAAAATTCATTTATTATGAATTTTATCTAGCTATTTTTGCACATACATTTCCCAATCAATTGTCAACTTTATTGTGATTAAATCAGAGTTTGAGTTGTTCAGGAAAGTTCTATCAGCTCATTTTATTTTATTTATTTCATTTTATTTTACAATATTGATTGGCCTTGGCACAAACCTATCAATGTTATAAAAATCAGATCAGACCTAAGTTTCTTTAACTTGTATCTCACACACATATATGCATTATGAAATATCTCATATTTGATTTATATTGATTCATGATTTTACTTAAATACATTTATTTTTTAAAAAACTTTATAATCCTACCATAAATGGAAAACTATTTTTTTCTGGCCACAAAAATAAGCACAATGACAAATATTATTCATTTGAGACTGACCTGATATCATGGTTTCCATCTTTTTAAAAGGAAATTATCAAGTTTTATAAAGTTGGCTTTGATGTGCTAACATGAACCTGATAATTTTTCTTGATTTAATCAGAAAAATCAAGAAAAGTTTAAAAAGAAAGTGAATTATTTTAATTTCTTACAATGTAATTTATATTTAATGATATTTAATGATCTATCAATGTGCTATCCAAAATCATTTGATGTACCAAGAGGGGCTATCATATGTTTTTAAACATTAACTTAAGAATTGTTCAACTGGTGATAACTCAATCACAGACCCCACACACTGCCCACGCACAAACAGTATAAGTTTTTTAGCTAGGAATTATTCCAGACTTGACTATATTTTGAAGATCTGTGTTTATATAGAACAAATTGCTTTTAACAAGAAAAACTCAAGATTCCCTTCAGTAATCCTGGATTATATGTTCAATTTTTCACTTGTTTATATCCTACCAAATCTGTGACTCATGCTTCCAGCGAGAAGAAAACAATACTAGTAAAATTTTAGAAATGTGTTAGACTGAAATACATTTTCTGTTTGTTAAAGTGCTCTCTAGGCACCTACAGATTTAAAGAAAAGCTTTCTCAAGGAAGCCATTTGTCTACAATTGTTGAGTAATAGAATTTTATAAGGTCTCTGTATAAAATCAACCCAGTTTTTAAATAGACAACACACAAAGTGATGTATTGGCTTCAGTTTGAGGAGTTTATTGAAAGCAGTTGAGACAGTCTTAAAAGTTCCAAGCTTTTAATGTAAAAGAAGTTGAAAAAGCTATCTATAAAGATAGTTTAAGAGATAATTTTAAATATATGTTAAAAGAAAGCCTTGTCAATGAAATAGCTATGATCTTTCAGATATAAATATTTTTGTCCTGTTTTGAAATATTTTTATCATTAGACTAATTTTGCAAAAAGCTTCTTCGTTGATCTCTCTTGGTATAACTAGTATTGTCCATTGGCTTTCTTAGCAAAATGTATCATAAAACCTAGGCAGCGAGGTTCATTTTAATAATCCTAGCTATCTGAGACCCTCCACAAATACAGAAGTACACTTAAATTATTGTTGTCTGCTTCAAGAAATTAGAAGTTAGAAGGGTAAGAATTTCCTCTCAGTGAAAAACTATAATATCAGTACTTAACGGGTAAAACCAATGTTATAACAGACTTTAAAAGAAATGCAAAAGATCTTAGCTATATGACTTAAATGTACATTATTTGTAGTCATTATTGTGTGTAAACAAAATCAAACACTAAAATAAGGTGTTTAAAAGGGGAAAATATTATAAAAGGGATCCAAAAATCATATGTTGCCAATATTTTCTAGCCTTCAGTGGATAGTGGAATGGAGTTCCTCCTTAAGAACAGAAATATCAGTTGAGTATAGCAAGTGTACTTTAACATAGAGGTGACTGGAACAGACTGTTTTAGCTTCTTGGATTTAGGTATTAAGATCATTCATTCAGTTCCTGACTTATTTTACGAAGCATCATGTCCTCAAAGTTCATTCATGTTGTCAAATATGACAGGATATGCAATTTTGTCAACTATACCTTAATTTTAAGAAAAAAATGATAACATTTTTAATAAAAAAGCATAATAATAAAAAAATCATTCATTTAAATACCTGTTCTTCCCCCCGCCCATGTTTGCAAACTAAACAGTAATTAAAGCATGACTCTTCATTTGTAGGTTATAAAATGTTACCTACAGGAAAACAGTATATGAGCTCTTATTTTATATCTTGCCTTATCCTTGAAATTGTAAGGCAATGAGTACTTGCACTGGCAAATTCAGCATAACATCTTTTTTTAAGAGCCATTATTTATCAGGTTAAAAATAACAGTCAAAAGCTTACCCAAGACTATGCTATATACTCACCCTCTGCCTCCAAGACCCCTGAGCAGGGCAATATTCTGTAGGCTTTTAGAACCAATGCTAACATCAATAATTGAAAATTGGGGTAATGAATACTACTGAGGATAAAAATTTTAAAAGATGAAAATTCAGGAAATGAAGACAAATTCTGCATGGGAGTACTCATTGCAACAACATCACAGGGTCATGTAAGTGAAAGGACTGCACAGGGCATACTCATGAAAGCCTTCAACAAACATAAAGGATGTGGAACAACAGGAAAAAGAAAACACAGCAATAGTAAAGAAGTCCAAAAACTTCCAAGTGTAGTTCCCCAGGGTCCTTCCACCGTCGCAAAGGGTATATTTTGATTTAGGATTATGAACCACCAAGGTACATGTGCAATACATTTCAGTTCCAGGAAGCCCATTACATGAGTTTATTGAGGCGTTTTTACACCCCACTGCTCACTTAACTAAAGCCAGGCTCTGTATTTTGTTAAACCAAGAACAAACTATTCATGTCTATTTCCCTAAACAATGAAGACAAGTTAGTACTATGTGCACCCAGAAGAATTTTGAATTTTAAACGACACATTAGAAATCATCAGCTAGTACAGCTCATTCTTTCCTTGACCAATGTTCAGCACTAGATTTTTCAGCTTTCCCAGACGTAAACATAAAGCTGTACCCCATGCAGATGTAAGAAAACCCTATCCTTGCAAACACATGAAAGGCTGAATGATGTGAACCTGGAAGAATAACTTCAGCCTCAGGCTCAATGTGTAAGTTATTTTACAGACCCTACTGCCCCTGTCACGAGCAAGCTGAAGCACCTAAAGAAATCAAAGCTAACCCTTATACTGAGGTATAATAAAACACGGCCAAGTGGTATTTACCTCAAAATTCAAAGGAGACAATATAACTAAATCTATTAAAATACTGACTGATGACCACAGTAAGCTATCAGTAAATAATACCTGCAATCTGGGACAAACCACTTCAAAACTCCTCAGATGCACGGTTAGAAAGCTACATTATTAAACAGTTGTTCTATACATTGAATAGGAGTTGGAGTCACGGCATTCCTACCAGAAAAGGTGTGAAATTCCCAATTGTTTAAAATCTGCATCAATACTTGGTATTGCCATTACTTTTATTTTTAGGTATTCTGATGAATGTATAGTGCTACATTAGTTTTAATAGGAATAAATTTCCAAGAGAGGAGATCTTGTAAAAATAATTCATTTAGACTATATTTCACTTTGCTATTATAAACCTAAGCCAATTTCTTAATTATTACTCTTATAAATTTTCCACAGTAAAATACATAATACTCTATGTATTAAGACTTTAAGTAATGAAAGCGAAGCATTAATATACTTTGTATAAAAATAATGTATAAAAAATAATAAATATAATATGTATGAGT
>CAUYSK010059771.1:0-16467 GCA_963575035.1 Avahi laniger | reverse complement strand
CGTAACGAGTCCTCGGAAATGGTCTAGGTGTGTCCTGGACACACAGGTTGTGGTTATTTTCTTCCGGTCTCGAGCTTCCCACTCATTTGGAGCAGAAGTTTTTAATTTGACTGAAATCCAATTTATCAAATTTTCTTTCTGTGGTTACTATTCTTTTTTTTTTTTTTCTGAGACAGAGTCTCACTCTTTTGCCCCAGCTAGAGTGCCGTGGCGTCAGCCTAGCTCACAGCAACCTCACACTTCTGGGCTCAAGCGATCCTCCTGCCTCAGCCTCCCGAGTAGCTGGGACTACAGGCATGCACCACCGTGCCCGACTAATTTTTTCTATATATTTTTAGTTGTCCGATTAATTTCTTTCTATTTTTAGTAGAGACGGGGTCTCGCTCTTGCTCAGGCTGGTTTCGAACTCCTGAGCTCAAACAATCCACCCGCCTCAGCCTCCCAGAGAGCTAGGATTACAGGCGTGAGCCACCACGCCCGGCCTCTATGGTTACTATTCTTATACCCACCTCAAGGTCATAAAGATATTCTCCTATGTTTTCTTCTAGAAATTAAAGAATTCCTTTAACTCAATAATAAAAAGAAACAAACCAATAAAAAATGGGCAAAAGGCTTGAACAGATATTTTGCAAAAGAAAATATTCAAATGTCAATAAGTCCAGGAAAAGATGTTTGACATCACTAACTAAATAGGGAAGTACAAATTAAAACCACAATGAGATACCATTACGCAACCATTAGAATGTCTAGAACTAAAAAGTTGACCATAGCTAGGGTTGACCAGGATGTGGATGAACCAGAACTCTCACAGAGGCGGGTAGAAGTATAAAATGATACAACCATTTTGGAAAACTTGGCAGTTTCTTCTCAGTTAAACATACACCTACCCTATGATGCAGTCACTACATTCCAAGATATTTACTCAAGAGGGAAAAAAAGCATGTGTTTACACAAAGACCTGTACTCAAATGTTCACAGCAGCTTGATTCTATAGTAGCCAAAAATGGAAAACAACAAAATGTCCATCAAAGGGTGAATGGATAAACAAATTACCCTATGTACATAAGGTGGGATACTATTTAGCAATTAACAGTAATGAACCACTGATCCAGGCAACAGCAAGAGTGGATCCCAGAAACCTTATGCTGAGTGAAGCCAGGCACAAGAGTACATACTGCGGGATTCCATTCATAGGAAGTTCTAGAACAGCAAAGCTAACCCAGAGTGACAGAAAGCAGACCGGTGGTTGCTGCTGGGGACGGAGCAGGGACTGACTAGGAAGAAGTATGAAGGAACTTTCTGGGCTGATGGAAAAGTTCTGCATCTTGATGGGACCGACAAGATCAGAATGGACTGACTGGCACAATTTAGATCTGTAGATAAATGATACCTCAATAAAGTTTGTAGTTCTTTGGAGAAAAAAGAAAAAAGGTTGCCAGATAAATGTGTATGAAAGTACTTGGACTATTTTAAAAGGCTCTGTGGTCCTGTGGTTAGCAGGACCCAGATGTGGGTCATGCCCAGGGACGTGGGGGAAGAGGACGCCTGGCACACACTGCTGGGAGATTCCGTTTATTCGTCATCCAGCGAAGACCTGCTGCCTCCTACCGTGTGCGACCACAGCCTCTGGGGCAACGACGACGGACGTGACAGTGACCCATCCATCAGGAAGCTAAGTCGTCCTGCGCGTGTGCCTGTGTCTCACTTCTCAAGAAGTATGTCACCACGGTTTCCAATGACCAGTTAAAGGTGTTGCAACATTTTTAGAAACAAACAATCAAAACAGCCACTTGGGAACATCTTGGTCCCTCTAAGCCCTTGGCAGCCTGGACTTCAGGACCTACATGGAAATGTCCCACCTGCCTCTCCTAGGAACCGGTGAGGAGAGCAGGGGCCTCTCGCTGGAACCCGGGTGACGGTGGGCAGCCGTCCGCAGCCCTCGGCATGTGAGGTTGTCCGAGCCTCCAGCAGCAGGTGTGCTTCCCCTACTCTACAGAGGGGCACGACGGGCCCGGGCCCTCCAGCAAGGCTGCAGCCACAGGACGACTAAGTCACCCCCTTCTGGCTGCTCCTCCTGTCCTTTCCAGGAACTTCGAGAGCATCATATTTCCTTAAGGTATGTGATAAGCCAGTCCTTGCTCACTCTTTCACTTAAAGGGACAGAAAAAAGAAACTGACCAACCATGTCTAAAAAGTAGGTGTTCCACAGACAGGCTCAAAAACTCACCAGGACTTCAAACACTCTTCCCCAGTGTTCCCAGTCCTCACGCCAACCCCAGGAAGCTGGCAGGGTGTAGGGCCCTGTTTCAAGCAGGGTTTGGTTGATGGACACGGAAGTCCCACGTCGGTGCTCACAGCTGCTATCCACAGGGCCCAAGACCCTCCCTAGGAGTGAGGCACCAGGACCGCTATTTTACAGACGAGGAAACTGAGGCATGGGGATGACATGATGTGGCCAAGGTCACACAGCTAGCAAGTGCCAGAGACTGGGTCCCAAAGCTTCTGGCTCCAAAAACAAGTATGAAGGCCTGATATCATTTTCTCCTTAACAAACCTCAGAACTGTGAAGAAAATAATTTAGTCAGTGGACTGTAACGAAAAGGGAAGCAAAGGCCATGATTTTGTCTGAACCGCTGCTACCCATATGTGCTGGAATGAATGAATGAGTAGAAGAATGAATGAATGAATGAGTGAATGATGGACAGAGGAAGGTATGAAACAGGAGGAGTCAGGAAAGGCCTCAGAGGGCGCCTGACTTGGGCTCAGATTATTCCTTGACTCAACCTTCCCACCCTCCCTGGAGCCCCTGCTGGCCTTGGCATCCAGGTAAGGGGCCCAGGTGGTCCAGCGGTCTGCAGGCCCGGAGCTGAGAAACCAGCGAGGCCATCGGCTGCATGTGAAGGGCCGTGCGAGTGGCACGGACGGCGGGGAGGGGCAGGGAGGACTTACGTTTGCAGTGAAGGAAACTGAAGGAAGGAAGGAAGGTGTACAGGGAAGGACGTGTGGGCGGGTGAGTGTGAGCAGGGGCGTGCAGTTTAGGTACGTGAGGGGTGTGAAGGTGTCTGCGCGGATGGGTGTGTGCATGTGTCTGTGACTGTGCACAGGTGCGTGCAAAGGTGCGTGCATAGGTGTGCACAGGTGTGTGCACAGGTACATGGGTAGTCGTGTGCAGGTGCGTATGTAGCGTGCACAGGCATGTGCACAGGTGTGTGCGTGGGAAGGAGAGCACAGCATGCAGCCCCGTCTGCACCCGTTAGCAGTTGAAGACAGTCTGTGTCTAACAAGGCCGTGGTGGTGGCTCCATTGTCTCCCTGGGGTTGATAAATTTCAGCCACAGCTCTGGTCCTGAAGGCTCCCAGCCTAGAAGGTCGCTACCCGCCCCCATTATCCCCACCCCGGGTCTGACAACAGCTGCCCTGTCCCTTTCCCTCCTGCCCACAGCAGGTCAGGGAGGGGCCCTCACTGAATACAAAAAGGGCACTTGCGTTTCTATCAGCATCTGAGAGCATCTGGGCCTCAGGCGTCCCAAGACAGTTCTGAAAGTTCTAGTCTCTCCCTGGCCCCATTTCAGAATCCTGAGGGTAACAGGCTGCTCCCACCTCACGTGACCTGGGGTAAACTGAGATCACAGCCCACACGGGCCACCGCCAACAGCCACAGGCACACTCAGAAGCAGTGCAGGGTGGGGAGGAAGGGCTGAGGAGGAACAGGTGAACCCAGAAGGAAGCTGAGCATGATGGAGGCTCTCCCCTGCTGAGAAGGGCCCAGAAGTCTACCCTGGGGCAGGTTCCCAGGACAGACTCACTTGGCCTGAGGCCCTCACAGGGTTCCCAGTGGCCATACCAACTTCTCCCTTGGCTCAGCAGGACCTGGAGCCTAGGCTGAACCTGGTGGCATCTTACCACCCTCTGGGACGATGCCGATGCCTAAAGTGTGGGCCCAGAGACCAAGATCGATGTTCCAAGGGATCCCCGGACCCTCCAGTCACTGGACAGGTGGCTGCACCGGCTTCCATCTGTCTGCAAGACTCAAGGCCATCCCTGCCCTTGGTCTCAGCTGACCTCAACACTCAAGGTCCTAAGAACCACAGACCACCAGGATCATTGGCTTCAGGAAGCCAGGTCCCTGCTGTCGGGACCATGAGGGTATTCCCAGGGCCCCACCCAGCACCAGCCAGAGTAGGCGCACATAATGCTCTGTGGAATGAACAAATGCCTGGGTTAACAAATGCTGGCTGGCTAGCACTGGGAAGATCCTCAGAGATCAAGTGAGCCATCCCTCCCCTCACTTTACAGGTGAGGAAACTGAGGCCCAAAGAGAAAAAGCAATATCCCCATCACAAATCCATTGCCGTCGGCCCTGAGGTGCAACTGTGCCCTCTGCCTTCCTCCTGTAGGGCCAGCTTGCCTCGATTGGTAGTGTCTGCCTCGCAGGCTTTCCTGAAAGGGCCACAGCTGATTAGTGACGCCTGTCACTAAGGAAGGGAGGAGGGCAGCCCAGCAGCCTGGCCCCTAGGAAAGGGGAGATGAGGGAGAAATTCCCCTTGCCCCAGAATAGGCTGTCATTTGCCAATTCGGAGCCTTAAACTGGAGGTGTGCTCAGCCCGGCCAGCTGCAGGAACTGGGCAACCCTGGACAGGGACTCCCTTCTCCAAACCTCCTTTCCTCAGCTCAGAAATGGAAAGAATCAGGTCCAGCCTCCATTTCCAGCTCTAGCTCCCCCTCCTTCCTCCCACGGGGGCTCCAACCACACCAGAGACTCACTGCCCCTCCAGTGACTCTCGTCAGCTCACCCCTCCAAGGCTCATCCCTCCAAGGCTTCGCTTGCACCCTTCCCTCTGCCTGGAGTGACCTTTCTGCTGGGGAAATAAAGATCCTTTAAGGCCCAAAACAAGTGGCATTGTCCCTGCCGAGCAGACAGAACCCATGCACGTGGTGCTTACCTCGATACCCCCAGGCCCTGAACCAGGGCTTGGCATGCAGTAGGCACTCAATAAATGCATGGTGAATTACACTGACATGTCTACCCAGACACCCCTCCTGGAGCTGGCATAAAGACTACAAGGCATTACAAGAAGGAGAAGGGAGGGGTGTGGGAGGCAGGCCTCGGAACCGCAGTGTGATCTATTAACAGTGGGAGAGGAGAGGGAATGAATTCATTTCCTCCCTGTAGTAATTTGCCTGTAAATATTCACAAACCATGCAATTTCTCTCAGCCTTCCCATTAAAGATAAACACATAAATAAACCAGCCCTACCCAGGGGCTATGCGCACAGGCTGTTGTTCCTCTCCTAAAATAATCAGAGTGACTATTTACTGAGCTGCAACCTGCCCATCCCTGCAGAGTCCCAGGGGGTGCCCGGAAGTGGGTGAGCTGGAGAGCGAGGCAGCGGCTCGGCCAGAGTTGGTGCAGGTCACCAGGAGCCGAAGCAGACGGGCTTGCAGGACCCAGGGAGAGGCTAACCCAGCAGCCCAGCGGCCAGACGAGGTGGCCTCAAGCCTGCCCAAGAGACGGGGTGTCTTTCCTTCGTTCCCCTCCCCAGGCTGCCCATGCAAACTCCTGGGGCACCAGCAGGGAGCTTGGGCCCAAAGCCCAATCCCGTTAAAATGCTCAGAATATGAACCAAGTCCAGAGAAGCTTGTTTAGCCTGGACTCACTTAACCAAATCCTAGAATGACAACGGCAAACCCCGACATAGCGTTTCCTTAGCTCCCTTCCTTTGAGGCCTCCTGGTAGTCCTCGGAGCGGGTTATTATTATGATTCCAACTTTATAGGTGGGAAACCGAGGCCCAGAACTGGAGTCGCACAGGGCGCTGGGGGCGGAGTCAGGGCTCAAACCCAGACATTCTGGCTCCAGGGTCTGCGTGTAAAACCCCAGTGCTCAGAGGAGCAAGCGCAGCTGAATGGAGAGAAGCCAAATACAAGGTCCCAGGACGGGTGCGTGTGATTTCTTTTTCAGGAGAGGTGCTATTTTCCCTTTAAACATAAGAAGGCCCTGGTGTGCGGTGTACCTACACCCTTACCTCACCCCAGCAGCAGCTCTGCAAGGACAGGTTATCATGCCCAATGCACAGATGCACAAACCAAGGCTCATGAAGCTTAGTAACGGTCTCCCAGCCAGCAAGTGAGAGGCAGGATTTAAATCGGGGCCAACGCCACAGCCATCTCTGCTGGCCTCAGGCCCAGCGCCTCCACCAGCCAGATGTGATCTGGGCAGGTCCTTCACCAGGTGGGCGTCAGTTTCCACATCCATGCAATGGTCTTATTAATTCCCTTCCTGAGCGCCGGTCCGGGGTTGCAGGGCAGACGGAATGAGATGGCAGTGAACGGGAAGGGCCGCTGCGGAGCACGCCAGCCCAGGCTCCGGCGCTCAAGCCTGAACACAGGGCTGCGCGGTGAGGACTGACATTTACACAGTGCGCCTGGACACCCCACAGGGTCCTGCGCCAGCAAAGAGATTCAATTATGGTCATTACGGTGCACTTAGGAAAACCAGGGAGCTGGCTAATACGTTTTAGAGAGATTGGCAGCAACAGAGGTTGAATCAAAACGAGTTTCCTACTTAACCCTCAGTTAAACAGAAAATCCATTTAACCACAAGGCAACACCCCGTCTTCCCAGCTTCCAATCATTTTTTTTTTTTTCTTTTTACTGTCTGCCACTTCGCTTTATATTTTTATCACCCTGAAGCTGTCTTGGCATGAAAAATAAGTTCACTGATGGAAAGAACGATGTCATCAACCTCTATGGGTTTGCAGCCTGGACCAACATCCTCAAACCCTTGCTCCCTCCAACACGGCAAGAAGGACACAATTCCTGTTTCCATGTTGCCAAAGACGCTGGTGCACGGTGGAGGAAGCAGCCCCTAAGAGGCAGGAGAGGGACAGCTAAGTCGCACCTCCCACCATCCCTCTCGTCCCTAGAGGGAGCAAACCAGTTATCTGCAGCCACTGGAGGCTCAGAAGGAGGCTGGGGATGGGGTGTCCCTATAGGGGACCCACAGGGATGCAGTGACCTCCAAGTAAGCTAAACTGCAGAGCAGTACAGAGGTGTGGCCAAAAAATAGGAGAGATCCAAGTTAGGGAGAGCGTTCCCCATGGAAGGGGAAAGGAAATCTATCAGCCAGATAGTTTTCTCCACCATTAAATAAAGCAGCATTGACCACACACATGCGAAAAGATACCCACACGCGGTGTTGCCAGATAAAATGCAGGAGGCCCAGTTGAGTGTGAATTTCAGATAAACAACAAATCGTCTTTTAGTTAATGCCCCAAATAGTATGTGGAACAACTATCACATGGTGCAGACTTTTAGTGAGAATTGATTCGTGGTCTACAGGAAGTTCAAATTTAGCTGAGCAGACTGTAATTTTATTAGCTAGACCTGGCACCCTTCCCAGGGCAGGCAGGTGACAGTGGACATGGGAGGCCCCCAAGCTGCATGCCCAACGGCAGGCGCCCTCCAGGCCTGGGACGCCCGGGAAGGAGGGACAAAGCAGAGCAGGAAGCCACACTGAGCTGACTTTCTGGTGGCAACTGTCAAACATGCGCCTAAGTGTGAAGAAAAGCAGGAAACGCAAGAGCCTCTTGTCCTGAGAGAGGAAGTGCATGATTTCTTTTCCCTCCATTTTCCAAGCTCTCTGAACTGTTGCTTTGTTGTCTTAACAATAACAGCTGCACACGCGCAACCAAAGTGCTCAGCTTGTCTCAGCTTTTGAGAGCGACCTGGTGGTTGTATCAGATCGCGAGCACTTCGAGGTCGGGCATTGGGAGTTTTTAATCTCTGAACCCCAGCGGATGCTCCGCGAGTGAGGGGAGAAGAGAAGAGGAAAGGGGGGGACGCGGGGAGGGTGAAGGGGGCTCTGTTAGCATGACCACCAAGAGCCGGGGAGGCCCCAGCTGCACAGAGACTCCTGAGGACCCCTGGGACCTCCCCAGCAGGAGCCAGCTCTGCTGCCCTGGGTCTCCTTGCCGCCTCCCCGGGTGGGGAAGGCTTTGAGGTCACGGGCCTGGATGCTGTGGACAGCAGGCGGCTCGGAGCCCGGCCACTGTCCTGAGGCCCCTGCTGTCACGTCCTCTGCGTTTACTGAGAGCCATCGCCAGAGTGGGAACGCAGGAACGAGCCTGGGGAGCTTCCCCCAGAGACAGAAAGCAGATTCCACTCCCTCGGGCCCTGCCCCTCCTCTCCCATGGGACATGCCTGCCTCTGGGTTCAAGCTCAGTTTCAACAGATGTCCCATTCCTAAGAAGCCCTGTCTTTGAAGCCTTTGAAGGAGAAAATCTCAGCTCCAAAGGGACCTTTCCTACCAAAGAGACCCTCTGGGGAGTCTCAGCAGAAATAAAAAACAAAACCCCTGGATCCTTATCTCCTGGCATTTATGAGATTTTTAATTAGAACAGCTGCCTCCACAGACTGCACTGACGAACGGAAAAGGGGTGGAGAGGGAGGGCGGGCGGGGATCCCCCTGAGGAGGGCAGACCACCTCCCCGGGAGGAGCGGGAGGGCGCAGCCTCACAGGCCCCCTCAGGCATGGGGACGGTGGCTTCGTGCCACTCTGAGGATGAAGCTCTCAGTGCCCGACTCCTCATGACACCAGGCATGGCACACAGATGGTGCTGGAACCCTGGTGGCTTTCAGGGACTGCAGCCAAATATGGACCGACTCGAGGGTCCCCAGGATGCCAGGCTCTGTCCTGCCTCCATCTGCTCCACCTGGAACCTACCTGGTCCTGTTGCAGGACTCAGCCACAGGGTCTCCTTTACCCTGCGGCCAAGGTCCGTCCGCCTCCCCCACAACTACCCTCCTGGAAGCATCTCTCTGCGGGCGTGCCAGGGGCGCTGTGGGCGTGCCAAGGGCAGGGCAATGGCGGCTGTCCTTCCAGAGAGCTGCCAACAAGGGGACGAACTGCCTGTAGGGAATTCAAAAACAAACCTAAAACCCACTAAAAGCTGGCAGTTCTGAACAATGTCGGTGATAAAACACTCTGCTTTGAACAAGATCTTTCGGTGATCTAAGTCCTAAACAATGGCTGCAGTCACTGGTGAGTTGTAATAACTTGTGTAAGCTTCCAACGAGCACATTTTCATTCCTTAGCCTTTAAAAACACATCGTGTTTGCGCAGATGTGGATTCAGAGAGCACCTGCTTGTTCAGTCAGGGGCCAGCGCATGCAAACTCTGCGACACACGCTCAGAGAAGCGAGATTCGGTTCCCTCTGCGGGTCGTTCCAGTCTCCGCCCCCGCGGTACTGGGTATCCCTGCGCTAGAAGGACAGATTTCAAATAAACAACAGCACCGCCACTGCAAGGACAAGAACTCAGACCCCGGGTTACTGCCAACGCCGCTGTTCCCTGTGCCAATCGTTCTCTGAGCTTTGTCGAGTTCACAATCGGAAGTTTCTTCGTATTTTTTTTTTCTCTTTTGTCAAAATATCCATTGATGTAATTAAAACATGTTAACCCATTATTTTTTCCTTTTTTGGTGTCCTAATGTGTTTAATTATGGGCACGATTATACATTCAGAGTTCACTAAAAGTTTCACTGTCTGCTTCTCCTTTCTGGCCATTATTATAACTGATTTTATCTCATCATTGCTACTGAAAACAGTTTTGTTGTACAGGGGAGGCAGGTATTCAGAAATCTTCTTCCCCAGGTGTCAAATACTCTGCCGTGACAGTTAATTTTATGTGTCTACTTGACTGAGCCATGGGGTGCCCAGACATTTGGGTGTGTCCCTGAGGGTGTTTCCAGATGAGATTAACATCCGAGTGGGCAAACTGAGAAAAGCAGACAGCCCTGGCAATGTGGGGGGGGGGGGGCCTCGTCCAATCAACTGAAGACCTGAGCAGAACAAAAAGGCTGAGTAAGAAAGCACTTCCCTGGCCTGACTTCCTGAGCTAGAGCACTGGTCTTTTTCTGCTCTTGAACTTGAACTTACATCACTGGCTCTCCTGAGTCTCGAACCTATCAACTGCAGGGCTTGGGACTTCTCGGCCTCTGTAGTCACATGAGCCAATTCCTTATAATAGATGTCTTCATATATACAAGTCATCCCTTGGCATCCATGGGGATTATCCATCCCTTGGTTCTAGAACACCCTAGGATACCAAAATCCATTAATGCCCAAGTCCCTGATTTAAAATGGCGCACTATTTGTATGTAACCTACACACGTTCTCCTATATACTTTAAATCATCTCTAGATTACTTATGATACCAAATACAATGCAAATGCTATGTAAATAGTAGTTATACTGCATTGAGATTTTGTATTATTTTTCATTGTTGTTTTTTTTTCTGAAATACCAACTTGATCCGAAGTTGGCTAAACCCACTATGCGGAACCCACAGATACAGAGGGCCAACTGTATATCCTATCCATCCTGTTTCTTTACAAAATCTGACTAGTACGCCTAGGAATGCCCCTGCTGCACCTGGCACGTTTTATGTCGAGCATCAGCAACTGAACAGCGTCCTCCGTCAAGGTAGGCACTGAGTGTCTCTTACCTCAGGAGCCCGGAGATAAATAGCTTTGTGCTCGGAGCACAGTCGACATTTAATAAATATTTTGGTTCAAGTGAATGAATGAATGAATGAATGAACTAACAAAGACACTGGAAGATCTAGCCAGATCTTGGAGCAAGGCACAGAGCTTCATTTCTGTCCCCATCCTCAAGCCCCTCACCCTTGCCCTTGACCTAAGGTGCACACTTCATTTCCAGCATGTACTGGAATTTTCTCAAACAACATTCGACTGCCCTTGGCAGTGGCTCAGTCCCCCGCCATCTTTTGCATCTACGCTCACCCCTGGGCAATCTCAGGAAGGCCAAAGGGTTGAAATATTCTCCATAAGCTGATGGCTCTCATATGTGGAGAGCCAGCCCCAGCCCCAAACTCACCCTGAAACTCCGGATGCGTATCTCCATCATCTTCTCTCCACCTCCACGTGAGGGGCCAACAGGCATCTCAACTTAAAATGCCCCAAGCAGACTCCACCCTCTGCCAAAACCCCCCCAGGCTCCCCCATTTTAGGCCAGAAACTGTGGTCATCCTTCACTCCTCTTTCTCCCACCCCATCCCACCCATCAGGGAGTCCGATCAGCTCTGCTTTCAAAATAGATCCTGCGTGTCGTGGCGTCTCAGCACCTCTGCCACCATGTCACCCTGCCCAACCACCTTGCCTCTTGCGTGGATTCTCAAATCAGTCTTGGTCTCCCTGCCACCTGCAGTCTGGTCTCCACCCAGTAGCCAGAGTGATCTTAGTTAAATGTAAATTTGATCCTGTCTCCTTCTTGCTCATGTAGAGTCAAAATCCAAAGTCTTCACCTGGCCAGCAGCACCCTATGGGCTGGGCCTCCAGTTCCTTCCTGGCTTCCTCTCCATCCACATTTATCCTCGCTCTAGCATCCTGGCCTCCTGGTTGGTCCTCCAACATGCCAGCCACCTACCAGCCTAATGCCCCTTATTCTTGCTATTCCCTTATACAGGAAGGCTCTTTCCCCAGATAATGTCAAGACTTGTTCCTCAGTGCCTTCAGGTCTCAGTTTGAATGACCTCTGATCAGGAAGGCCTTCCCAATACCCCCATCCAAAATAGCAACCCCCGGGCACTACAGGCCCCTTCTTTTCATTATTGAACTTCACGGACTTAAAACTGTCTGATGTTCAATTTATTTGTTTGGTTTCTATCTCCCCCAACCAGAAGACAAGCTCCATGAGGGCAGGGACTTAACTATTTTATTCACAGTGAAATTCTCAGCATATAGAACATTGTCTGGTACATAGTAGGGGCTCAACAAATATTTGCTCAGTAAATAAATGTGGACTCACATTTGACATTTGCCTTCAAACCAACTCTGCACTAAGGTGTCGTTATCACCATACCCATTCTGTAGATGCGGAAACTGAGACTCAGAAAATAAGAGATTTACCCTAAGACCCTCAGATACTTAGTGATAGAACTATGATTAAAACATGGGCTCCAAAAAACAGGAAATCAATAGAGAAAAATCAATAAAACCAAAAGCTGGTTCTTTGAAAAAATTTATAAAATCAATCAACCTTTAGCCATGCTAACCAAGAAAAAAAAAGAGAGAAGATATAAATCACTAATAATGGAAGTGAAAAAAGGGACATCGCTACAGTTCCCCTGGACGTTGGAAGGTAATAATGAAATACTATGAACAACTCTACGCCCACAAATTTGATAACTCAGATGAAATGGGAAGACACAATCGGCCAAAACTCACACAAAAAAGAAACTGACAATCTGAATAGGCTTATATCTATTAAAGAAATCGAATCAATAATTAAAAGCCTTTCACAAAAGAAAGCATCAGGCCTGGAGGGTTCATTTCTCCCAAACATTTAAGGGAGAAAGGATACCGATTCTCAACAATCTCTTCCAGAATACAGAAGTAGAGTGAATTCTGACTGACTTATTCCATGAGGCCAGCATTATACCGATAACCAAACCAGAAAAAGAAAGTACAAGAAAAGAAAACTACAGACCAATATCTCTCATGAATATAAATGCAAAAATCCTCAACAAATATTAACAAATCAAATCCAACAATGTATAAAAAGAATTATATATTATGACCAAGTGGGATTTATTCCAGCTATGCAAGACTAGCTCAATATTCAAAAATCAAATGATGTAATCCATCATATCAACAGCCTAATAAAGAGAAATCACATGATCATATCAATAATGCAGAGAAAGCATGTGACAAAATCCACTACCTAGTCATGATAAAAACTCTCAGAAAAATAGAAACAGAAGAGACTTTTCTTAACTCGATAAAGAGCATCTACAAGAGCATCTGTATAGTTAACATCATACTTGATGGTGAGAAATTTGAGGCTTTCCCACTAAGATTAGGGACAAAGTAAGGATGTTCTCCTTCTCACCACCAATTTTCAACAACCAACTAGAAGTCCTAGCTAATGCAATAAAGTAAGAAAATGGAAAACTGGGTACACAGATTGGGAAGGAAAGAGTAAAACTGTCTTTGTTTGCAGATGACATGATTATCTATGTAGAAAATCTGAAAGAAATGACAAAAAGAATTCTGGAACAAATAAGCAATTATAGCAAGGTTGTGGGATACAAAGTTAATATACAAAATTCAATTTTTTTCCTATATAACAGCAATGAGCAAGTAGAATTTGAAATTAAAAACACAAAACCGTTTCTATTAGCACCCAAGAAAACGAAATACTTAGGTATAAACTTAACAAAACATGTACAAAATCTATATAAGGAAAACTACAAAACTGTGATGAAGAAATCAGAGAACTAATGAAATGGAGAGATATTCGATATTCAAAGGTAGGAAGGCTCAATATTGTCAAGATGTCAGTTCTTCTCAACTTGATATATAGATTTCACACAATCAGATCTAAACAAAAGTTGTTTTTTGTATATCAATAAACTGTTTCTAAAGTTCACATGGAGAGGCAAAAAAAAAAAAAGCCAAAATAGCCAACACAATATTAAAGGAAAAGAACAGAGCTGGAGGACTGACAATACACAGCGTTAAGGCTTACTATAAAGCTACAGTAATCACAACATGTAGTACTGGCAAAAGTATGAACAAATAGATAACTGGAACAGAATAGAGAGCCGAGAAATAGATCTACATTAATATAGTCAACTGGTCTTTGACAAAAGAGCAAAGGCACTACAATGGAGAAAAGATAACCTTTTCAATAAATGGCGCTGGCATAACTGGACATTTACATGCAAAAAAAAGAAAAGAATCTAGACACAGACCTTGCATCCTCCACAAAAATTAACCCAAAATAGGCCGGGCGCGGTGGTTCACGCCTGTAATCCTAGCTCTCTGGGAGGCTGAAGTGGGCGGATTGTTTGAGCTCAGGAGTTCAAAACCAGCCTGAGCAAGAGCGAGACCCCATCTCTACTAAAAATAGAAAGAAATTAATCGGACAACTAAAAATATATAGAAAAAATTAGCTGGGCGTGGTGGTGCATGTCTGTAGTCCCAGCTACTTGGGAGGCTGAGGCAGGAGGATCGCTTGAGCCCAGGAGTTTGAGGTTGCTGTGAGCTAGGCTGATGCCACGGCATTCTAGCCCGGGCAACACAGTGAGACTCTGTCTCAAAAAAAAAAAAAATTAACCCAAAATAGATCATAGACTTAAATATAAAATGTAAGATTATAAAACTTCTAGAAGATAAAACAGGAGAAAATTTAGATGACGTTGAGTATGGCCATGACATACTCAACACTGAAAGCATGATCCACAGAAGAAATAATTGATAAGCTGAACTTCAATAAAATTGAAAACTTGTGCTCTATGAAAGACATTATCAAGAGAACGAGAAGACAAGCTACAGACCGGGACATATCTGATAAAGGACTATCATCCAAAATATACAAAGACTTCACAAAACTCAACAATAAAAAAACAAACAACCTGATTTAAAAAATGGCAAAAGACCTGAATAGACACCTCACCAAAGAAGACATAGAGATGGCAATAAGCATATGAAAGGATGCTCAACATGTAGGTCATTAGGGAATTGCACAACACACCTGTCAGAATGGCCCAAATCCAAAAAACCAACACCAAATGCGGGCCTGTAGCAACAAGGACTCTTACACTGCTGATGGGAATGCAAAATGGTACAGCCACTTTGGAAGACAGTTTGTCAATTTCTCACAAAAATAAACACACTCTTGCCACACAATCCAGCAACTGTGCTCCATGGTATTTACCCCAATAAGTTGAAAACTTATGTCCACATCCATGTTTATAGCAGCTTTATTCAAAATTGCCAAAACTTGGGAACGACAACATGTCCTTCAGGAGGTGAACAGCTAAGTGAACTGGGGCACAATGAGGTATTACTTGGCACTTAAAAGAAATGAGCTTGGCAGCACTACTCACAATCTCTAAAATGTGGAAGCAACCCAAGTGCCCACCAATGGACACATGGACAGCAAAATATGGCACACACACACACTCAATGGGATATTATTCAACCTTACAGAAGAAGGAAATTGTTGCATGTGCTTCGACACAGATGAACCTTGAGGACACTATGCTAGATGAAATAAGCCAGTCACAAAAAGGTAAATACTGTATGATTCCACTCATATGAGATATATGGAGTCGCCAAAATCATAGAGACCGAAAGTAGAATGGTGGTTGTCAGGGGCTGGGGGTGGGGGGAGGAATGGACAGCTATTGTTCAATGGGCACAGCATTTCAGTTTTGCCACATGAAAAGAGTTCTGGATGCGAATGTATTTAATACCACTGAACTTAAAAATTGTTGCAAAGATAGTGAATTTTGTTATGTATATTTTATCATAATAAAAAAAGGTAAAAAAACCCAAACAAACCCAGAAATGAGCTATCAAGCCGTGAAAAGAGAAGGAGAAACCTTAAATGCGGATTACTAAGGAAAAGAAGCCAACCTGAAAACGCTACATACTGATGACTCCAACCATACGACATTCTGGAAAAGGCCACGCTGTGGAGACAGTGATGAGATCGGTGGTTGTCAGGGCTTAGAGAGGGATGGATGAACGGGCCGAGCACAGAGGGCTTTCAGGGCAGTGAAACTCTTCTGTATGATACTACGGTGGCGGATACACGCCCTTGTACATTTGTCCAAACCCACAGAACAGACAATACCAGGTGTGAACCCTACTGCAAACTGCAGAATTTGGGTGAAGGTGATTGTCCATGTAGGCCGACTGACAGCGATACACCTTCCACTCTGATGTCAACAGCGGGGGAGCCTGTTCATGTCTGGGAGCAACGGGCAGACAGGAACTCTGTATTTCCCCTCAGTTCCTCTGTGAACCTAAAACTGCCCTGCAAAATAAGGCCTATTTAAAAAAAAATAAGCTTCAGAGTCCAGAGCCCATTCTTTTTCCTGGATCCCATAGTACCCTTCTTTCCCGGGCTCTGCCCGCGCCCAGCGCGGAGACCCCTTTGCAAACTCCAAAGCACAAGGAACCGGACTGTTCATTTTCTCTCACATCAGCAGCTCTGGGCAGGAAACAAAATATAGCAGCCAGCAAATCTAGCCTTTTTCCTTTATTTGTAGGCTATTAATTAAAACATACTGTTTTCCCCTTTAACTAAAAAAGGAGGCAGCTGGGTGCAGCAGACCAGGTCAGAAGACTCACAGGCAAGACCCGTCTCTACTATTTAGCAGCTGTGTGACCTCGGGCTAGTCACTTCCCCTCTCTGATGCTGACAGTGCATTTGAAAATGGCACTCCTCCCCTCTCTGCCATATCTGGCTGTTTGAAAGTTCTTCTCCAGCTGTGATTCACAATGTGGAGATATGTCATTATGAAAAACACAATGCTAAGGCCTCCCAAGAGGGCTTTCCGCTAATTTCTGCTGCATGAACAGAAAAAGCAGTGACTTGCTCATTCTTTAGCTGAGGGAGGTGAAGTCTTATCATTCTCTCTCCATGGTGTCAAG
>CAUYSK010059770.1:0-24633 GCA_963575035.1 Avahi laniger | reverse complement strand
GCGCCCGGCCCTAAGAATCCATTTTAAAGAGAAGATGATACAGGATTGGAGTTAGAAATACACTGAAGTTCAATAAAGGCCCCCAAAATTAAAAAACTGGCACAAATGTCCAGGTGAATTTTTGTTTGTTTTTACTTGCTTTTAAAGCTTTCCACCACAGGCTAACCATAAACGCTAGACTGGGAAACCGGACCTCTATTTCAGAATTTTAAAACATCTAATATAGCAATGCCTTCTCTAAAAGTAAAATATGTTCACAGAAAGACAAATGAAGTTTGGGTGCTACAATAGATAATTAAGAGTTAAAGGTTTTGTATAACCCTTTCTCTTCTGTTTATTGCTCACACATTCAAATCACTAGATAAAATTTAAAATATAACATATAAGTTTACACAATCAGATCCTCTGGGATTTGATTTTACTTGGCCAAACTTAAGACCAATGCACAATTCCAATGAGCTCTTTCTTGGCAGGACTCTGTTACTTTGGCATTTTAAAAATAGCTAGATTTCAAATGGGAATAAAATTAAGAGCTAAAAAATTAGTCTGAGCTCAGCAAGAGTTTCTAAAGTAAAAGAGAAATAATCCTAAGTCTTCTTAACATTTTCAAAAGAATACATTTTGCCGTGAAAATTAAAAATGTGTTCTTTTACACGACACATGCTGATAATACCTCCATCTGCAATCATCTTGTCTGACTTTATTGTTCATGATAAAACATACCTTAAATCAGTAAGAATATAAGTAAAACTGTATTTTTTAAATGCTGTAATCTTAAATGTAATTTACATAAATTAATCAAGGAAAAAACATAAAACTTAGGTCAACACAAAGATATTCATTTTAATCACTCAAGTGTGTTAATATTTATCACATGATATTCAACTTGTCAGATACTTTTACTTTGTTTAAATGATATAAAAAGTTAGGAAATGGCCAAAAGGAAAGCTAACATTACAGTTTTGTTCAACATCTAAATTATTAGTAGTCACCTGAAGTACTCTCAAGACACTGTTCACTCACATACTTCAAGGAATAGAAAGCACTTACTTGTTTATAAATTGCTCCAGCCCTTGCTTCCTTTCCTCAATAAAATTGTCATCAAATATTCCATCATCTCCTCTAAAAGGAAGTTGACGCAAAAATGCCTTTCCAGGGAGCGGGGGAACTACAACCTAAAACAACACCGGGAACAAAGTTTTTGATCAGGTTGACTAGGCTGTGAAAATTTATAGAGCGTAACATGAACAAAGTACATTCGCACTAAGGGAACCATCCCACTCTCAAACTAATTTAAGTATAAAAGAGTAAAAACATTATATGGAAAAAAGATTTAATGTTTTAGAGGCAAGATATAACCAAATGCAGAATAACCCATCAGACCAAAGCTCCTTAGAGAGCCCACAGCTTATATCACTTTTCTTGGACTTATCAAAGCACTACTATACAAAGAGAACATTCACAATACTGAAATAAAGGTTACCAAGCCCCTCAGATACTTTTGATGTCACTCAGGGAAGACAATGCCTTATTGCAACAGAAACTGCTCTGTAACATGGGTAAATAAGAATTCTGTGGTTTCTTCAACCTCTTACCATCTGCATATAGTCTTTCCTACTTACGTTTGAGGTGATGACAGAATAATCAACTAACTTGTCACCACTCTTCATTTCCTACACTAAGAAACAGGTCAACTTTCTCCCAAATACCCAAAGATAACAAGTCTTGCCATCTTTCCCCAAAGACCTGCCATTTCTTCCTCCCCACACTGTAAGAACATCCCAGATTTTCCCTTTCAAAACCTAACCAAGGGTCAAACTCGGGCTGATTTCTCCCTTCTGGGAATTATCTGGAGCTCAAATAATTGTTTCAATTAAATAGCACCTAGCTAATTTATTTCACAGGTTAGTTTCTCAATCTTAGCTGACATTTTGAACCAGATAATTCTTTGTATGTGGGGCGGGGGGGGGGCTTTTTTGTGCATTCTTTTGTTTAGCAGCATCCCTGGCCTCTGCCCACTAGACACCAGTAGCATCCCCCAGTCGAGACAATAAAAAATGTCCCCAGATATTGTCAAATGTCACCTGGGAGAAAAAACCGTCCCTGGTGAAGAACCACCAATCTATCCTATTAATGCCTTCAAATCAAGAACCCTGTCTTAGGTTTCTTATGGTTATTTTAAGAAAAGCTGGGCACATAACAGAAGCTCAATTATCTGTCAGATAACCAACCACTTACCTGGATCCCCATCTAATACCAAAATAGAGAAATGTGTAAGCAAACAATTAGAACAGGAGAAATATAAATAGTAAACTGATATATACACGCATATATATGTATTCCTTTCCATCAGTAATACAAATAATACATATTCTAAAAAAGTTAAAACTTTAAATCCTTGATGTAGAGTTTCTATACCTAGGAGTTTATCCAGAAATAAAATTCAACAGGGTTAAAAAAAGGAAAGATCAATTCAACTTCATACAGATCAACAAAAAACCAAAATAACAACAAAAAAGAAACATAAAACACAATGTCCAACGTAAACTCTATAATCTTTTCCTAGGTTTACTCTCCCCATGTGACCAACGCTTAAGACATCTAAGGATTTATCTCTGTAAGTTTGCTCTAGTATTCTTGAATCTCTGTCCTATATTAGCATCTGTCAAGTTGAGGGTTAAAATCTGCAAGGACCTTAGAACTGAGAAAGAGATCCTGACCACTGAGTTCTGGTAGAATGGCTATCTGGTTGGCAGGAAAAAATATTCGTATCTATACATTTATTATTGAAAAAAAGAATCTTATTATTTCGATCTATTATTGAAAAAAGGAAGCAGTGCATTAAATAAATGGCCACCATTAATTAAGGGTAGAATTTAGCATGAAATTTAAGAAAATAATTGCCATGTGTTATCATATGCAGAGAGAAATTCTTCCTAACATAACATTCAAAGTAGGGCTGGGCGCAGTGGCTCACGCCTGGAATCCTAGCACTCTAGGAGGCTGAGACAGGAGGATCACTTGAGGTCAGGAGTCAGAGACCAGCCTGAGTAAGAGCAAGACACCATTTCTACTAAAAATAGAAAAAATTAGCCAGGTCTGTTGGTTTGAGCCTGTAGTCCCAGCTACTCGCTCGGGAGGTGGAGGTAAGAGGATCGCTTGAGCTCAGGAGTTTGAGGTTGCTGTGAGCTAGGCTGACACCATGGCACTCTAGCCCAGTTGACAGAGCTATACTCTGTCTTCAAAAAAAAAAAAAAAAATCAAAGTAGTCATTCAAACGGATGGTGAGGTTGTAGGCTTAACGATCTACAAAAATCATGAATGGTTTATCCAGCTAAGATTCCAAAGATCCACTTCCACATCATATTCTTTTTGCTTAAACAGTCTGAAAAGATCTAAATAGAATTCTGATGCCAATGGAAAAGTCGTGAATCCAAAAGTGTGCGTGTGCACGTGGGGTGCAAAGCAGCTGGAAGACGCCTGGCGAGTGTAACGTACTGAAAGCCACAGTGCACTCGAATGAAAGCTGAAAGGTCCAACCATGATGACCAGTGAACACAGCACGTGTCACTGAGTTTCTAGCTTAGCTTAACAGACCTTAGTTAAAAGTACTTGTAACAAAATAACTTGATTACATTGTTCTTAGGAAAATTGTAATATGAGTAAAACTTTCACATAGGTTGAACTCCCCAAGATATGTTAATTGATCTAATGTTAAATCTGAAGTATTGCACTTTAAAAAAAAAATCAAGAAAGTGAAAAACAAACCATAGAAGGGGAGATTTTTGCAAATCATGTATCTGATAAAGAATCTCTAAGAGATTTTGACATGTTCTAGATACAGCCCTATAACAACAAAGACAACTCAATTAAATAGAGGATTTGAATAAACATTTCTCCATGGATATATAAAAGGCCAGTACGTACATGAAAAGATGACAAACATTATTAGCCATCAGAGACATGACAAACCAAACCACAATGCAATTACATATACCAGGGTATCTATAATAAAGACAGGTTAGCAAGGGTTGGCAAGGATGTGGAGGAACCTGGAAGCCTCAGACATTGTTGGTTAGGAATGTAAAATGGTACAGCTGCTTTGGAAAACAGTCTGGCAGTTCCTCAAAAGGTTAAAAAAGAGTTATATGACCTAGCAAGACACTAGTAGGTACATACCCAAGAGAAATGAAACCATATGTCCAGACAAAAATCTGTGCACCAATGTTAATAGCAGCATTATTCATAATAGCCAAAAAGTAGTAACACAACCTAAATGTCCACCAAATGATGAATGGATAAAATGGTATATATGCATACAACAGAATTATTATTTAGCAGGAAAGAGAAATGAAGTATTGATGCATGTTACAACAGGATGAACCTTGAAAACAGGCTAAATGAAAGAAGCCAGACACAACAGATCACATATTATGTATGTGCTTCCATTTATATGGTATGACCAGAACAGGTAGATCCACACAGAAAGTAGATTAGTGAGTAGTTGCCTAAGGCTGAGTGAGGAGAAGTTGGGGAGAAATTGGTAATGAATACTAATGAGTACAGGGTTTCTTTTATCCAGTGACAAGAATGTTCTAAAATTGATTGTAATGATGGTTGCTCAACTCTGTGAATATACTAAAACTCACTGAATTGTATACTTTAAAAGGGTGAACTGCATGGTATGTGAATTACATCTTAATAAAGCTGTTACTAGAAAAAAAAAGGTATACATTCACCAATGTTTATTAAACATTGCAGGTTGCATGTGCTATATTAAGCAAAGCCCAAAGTCTGCTGAGTCACTTCTCTCGGGTCATAAAAAATTTTGTCATTACTCAAAACTTTTCCAACTTGTTTTGTACATTGAAATGTTCTAACCATTTGTAATTTGTATATTGTGAGCTATAACTCTTTTTAAGCCAGTCAAATTTAGCAGTGGGGGTTTATATACCAACTTTAGAGACACTGACATTAGGAAGTTCTGATAACCCACTATAAGCTATAAGTCTTTATTTCCAAATAGATGATCAAATGTTTCAACCCCATTTGCTGAATTCCTTTCCCCACTGAGTGATACTGTTATTTTTGCTGTGAACTAATTCCCTACAAATACATGGGCCAGCATTTAAACTGTATTACATTCCACTAATCCCTTTGCTCAACCCTAAAGCAACACAGCCACACACTGCATAATCATGTTTCAGTCAACAATGGGCTGCATGTATATACGATGGTGGTCCTACAAAATTATAAAGCTGAAAAATTCCTATTGCCTAGTTATGTCTTGATGATCCTGATCCTGGCTAGGGGTCAGGTCAGACCTAGGCTAATGTGTGGGTGTGTCTTGGTTTTAAACAAAAAAGTTTAAAAAGAAAAAATTAAAATAGAAAAAGCTTATAGAAAGGAAATACTTTTGTATAGCTGTTCCACACTGCTCGTGTTTTAAGCTATTACAAAACAGCCAGTTATTTTACAAGTTTATATGGGCTGGCGCAGTGGCCCACACCTGTAATCCTAGCACTTTCAGAGGTGGAGGAAGGAGGATTGCTTGAGGCCAGTAGTTCAAGACCAGCCCCAGCAAGAGTAAGATCCTGTCTCTACTAAAAATAGAAAAATTAGTCATAATCTAAGGTTAATTTATCATTGAAGAAAAAACTTTATAAACTTAGTGTAACCTAAATGTATAGTATTTATAAAGTCTATAAGAGTGTACAGTAATGTCCTACGGCTTTCACATTTACTCACCACTCAATGACTTCACCCAGAGCAACTTCCAGTACTACAAGCTCCATTCAAGGTATATACCCTATACAGATGTACCATTTTTATCTCTTTATTTTTACTGTACCTATTCTATGTTTAGATATATAAACACCTCTCATTGTGTTACAATTGACTATAATATTCAGTACAGTAACACGATGTATAGGTTTGTAGCCCAGGAGTAATAAGGCTATGCTATATAGCCTAGGTGTGTGGTAGCCTGTATCATCTAGGTTTGTACTGTGAGTACACTCTATGATGTCTTCACAACGAAATCACCTAAGGATATTTTTTCTAGAACATATTCCTATCATTAAGCAATACATGACTATACCACATTTTTTTCTTAATCTTTCATGTTTTCTTTTAGGTCTTTTTCCATTGGCTAGAGCCATCAATGTTATGTTAAACAGTAGTGGTGATACCAGGTATCTCTGTCTTATTTCTTTCTTTCTTTTTTTTTTTTGGAGACAGAGCCTCGCTCTTTTGCCCAGGCTAGAGTGCCGTGGTATTAGCCTGGCTTACGGCAACCTCAAACTCCTGGGCTCAAGCAATCCTTCTGCCTCAGGCTCCTGAGTAGCTGGGACTACAGGCATGTACCACCATGCCCAGCTAATTTTTTTTCTATATATTTTTAGTTGTCCGATTAATTTCTTTCTTCTGTTTTTAGTAGAGACGGGTCTCGCTCTTGTTCAAGCTGGTCTCGAACTCCTGACCTTGAGAGATCCACCCGCCTGGGCTTTCCAGAGTGCTAGGATTACAGGTGTGAGCCACCGTGCCCAGCCCCTGTCTTATTTCTGATCCTGTAGAGAATGCAGCTAAAGTTTTTCCTTTGAGTAAGGTGCTTTACGGGCCTTGGAAATAAAGACTCCTAGTTGTTCACTATAATCCAATCATACCTTCTTTCATGGTGTCTTAGTTCAGTTTCCCTAGAAAACAGAACTGAAGCAGAAGTTTACATGCTAACACTCTACTGGAGAGAAGCAATCCCAGGGAAGCAAAAGCCAAGGGAGTGAGGCAGGAAAGTGGGAAAGCAAATACAAAGAATGGATTACTAAGCTGGCCAACAGCTTCACAATGGCAGCAGCTGGAACTCCAGAAAGGCTGTTTGAAACGACTGAGTCTTAAAACAGTCTGGTAGGTTAAAAAGGGGAGCATTGCTTCTGCTGGTTTCCTCCCATGTCCTATCTCTCAGTGGTAGAGGTTAGCCCCAGGAGGCCTTAATCCCCTGCATGCTTGGATTCAGCACTCAGTCTCTCAGTAGCTTCTAGGAAACTTAGAACCTCTGTAGGCCCAATCTGGCCAGTGTACATGTTGGGGGTCCCTGGACTATGGGAGCAGGACTGCTGCCAAGCATACACTGAAGAAATGCCAGATGATGATTCAGCATGACTCACCCAGGTTTTCTCTCCTTGATCATGGTCTTTATGGCAACAGTCTCCAACCTTTTTTGGACCAGGGACTGTTTTCATGGAAGACAACTTTTCCATGGATGAGGGGGAGGGATAGTTTCAGGATGATTCAAGTACATTACATTTATTGTGCACTTTATTTCTATTATTACATTATAATATATAATAATTATACAACTCACTATAGGTTGGGGACCCCTGCTATGGTCCCTGGAATGGCATGAGCTACTACAAGTGTCACCCTTGCAAGTGTACCATGTTTTTTAATTACTATAGCCTTAAGATATGCTCTGATATCTGGCAAAACAAACATCTGCTCACCATATATTACAAATCATTTTTGGCTATTCTGGAGCTTTCTCTGATTCTAAAGATCTTATATAAATCTGTAAGTTTATATAAAGACTCCCACTGAGATTTCTTTTAAAATTTATGATTTTATGAATAAGTAATAAGATACTGCCTTATTCCTTTCAGATTTCTGCTAAAATGTCACCTATGAGTGAGGCCTTCCCTTGCACCCTATATGAGATTATCTCTCCTGGCACTTCCTATCCCCCCACCGTTTTTTTTTTACAAAAGCTTATCATCATCTGATGTACTATATATTTTACATTTTCCCCTGTCTTCTCTTCACCACTACCCTGGATTTACCTAATAGAATGTAAGCACCATAAAAGAGAGGACCTTAATTTGTTCACAGCTCTATTTGTAACTCCTAAAACACAAAGATTGAACTTTCAAATGTTTGCAGAATAAATGAATTTTCAAAAGCAAATATTCCAAACCAGGGATGTAGTATTTCTCTCTTTATTAATGTTTTTTGCCTTTCAGTAAAGTTTCAGAGTTTTCTTTACGTGGATTTTATATTTCTAGTTTCACTCATAAGTATTTTATGTTATGATATTCTTTAAAGATTTTTTCCTTTACGCTTTTTTTTTTTCTCAGACAGAGTCTCACTTTTTTGCCAGGGCTAGAGTGAGTGCCATGGCGTCAGCCTAGCTCACAGCAACCTCACACTCCTGGGCTCGAGCGATCCTTCTGCCTCAGCCTCCCGAGTAGCTGGGACTACAGGCATGTGCCACCATGCCCCGCTAATTTTTTCTATATATTTTTAGTTGTCCAATTAATTTCTTTCTATTTTTAGTAGAGACGAGGTCTCGCTCTTGTTCAGGCTGGTTTCGAACTCCAGAGCTCAAACAATCCGCCTGCCTCGGCCTCCCAGAGAGCTAGGATTACAGGCGTGAGCCACCGCGCCCGGCCTTCCTTTACGCTTTTGATAGAATGTTATGGTTTGTGTATGTTGGTCTCATATTCCGCCACATGTATTTGGTTATGGATTTTTCCCTCCATTTCCAGCTTAGACTTAGGAAATGAGCACAACCTGGCCTTAACTTTGTTAAGGACTCCTGCCATACCCCACTTCTTTCTACTACTTTCTGGTCACAAAATAACTTTCCATCATTCTGAGCATGCCATGCTCTTCCACGACTCCATGCCTCTGACGTCATCCTGAAGTATGGCCGAAATGAGGGACGTTAGAGTGAGATGTTGCTCTAATTTATTTTGAAGCCAAAGCCAAATTTTTTTCTAAGAAAAGGCAATTGTTAGCAAAGCACATAACACAAATTGCAGGTAGTATCCCATTAATGGATCATGGCTACCATTTAAAAAGCTAATCTGAAAAATATCAGCATGTATCACACAGAGTAATTATTGTTTTATGAAACTTCTGTTATATATACATATGTGTGATGATGAAAAAAATTTATTTTGAGTCGATAAAACCAAATTAGAAATACACTGACACGAGATGTATCGAGGAAGAGAAATTTGGCAAGGGTTGTGGAAAAGGGAAGATGAAATAGGAACATGAGGGAAAGGAAGGAATAGCAAGAAGGTTCTAAGACGTTAAGTGTTATTCAAATGTGAGTCAGCAAAGGCCTCAATTGGGCCATTAAAGTAGCTAAGATTAAGAGTTCTAATGAAAAATTACAGGCTCTTCCCCCATGAAATAAGATGAAACTGAACTATTTGAAAAAAAGAAATCATATTTTCTTTTACCCACTTTGTTCAAGATAATTTTCCTGAGAAGTCTTAAATATCAAAATTTGGAATGTTTTGCTTTAAAGTTGCATTACAAATAATTCTTACCTTGCTTTCCCTTTCTAACTCACTTCTCAGCCATTCAAAGTCACTGTATCTTCTTCTCACAGTAGATTCCTTCAGCTTGAAAATAGGAAGATTTGTCTGAAACAAAAAAAGTTCATCTGAAATTGAAGTACATTAAGAAAACTTCGGGCCCGGCGCGGTGGCTCACGCCTGTAATCCTAGCTCTCTGGGAGGCCGAGGCGGGTGGATCACTCCAAGATCAGGAGTTCAAGACCAGCCTGAGCAAGAGCGAGACCCCATCTCTACTAAACATAGAAAGAAATTAATTGGACAACTAAAAATATATAGAAAAAACAGCCGGGCATGGTGGCGCATGCCTGTAGTCCCAGCTACTCGGGAGGCTGAGGCAGGAGGATAGCTTGAGCCCAGGAGTTTGAGGTTCCTGTGAGCTAAGATGACTCCACGGCACTCTAGCCCAGGCAACACAATGAGACTCTGTCTCAAAAAAAAAAAAAAAAAAAAAGAAAACTTCAGCTGGGTGCGGTGGCTCATGCCTGTAATCCTAGCATTCTGGGAGGCCTGAGGGGGGAGGATCGCTCAACGTCAGGAGTTTGAGACCAGCCTGGGCCAAGAGCAAGACCCCATCTCTACTACAAATAGTAAGAAATTAGCCAAACAACTAAAAATAGAAAAAATTAGCCGGGCACAGTAGCGTGTGCCTGTAGTACCAGCTACCCGGGAGGCTGAGGCAGGAGGATCGCTTGAGCCCAGGAGTTTGAAGTTGCAGTGAGCTACGTTGACACCACAGCACTCTAGCCTAGGCAAGAAAGTGAGACTCTGTCTCAAAAAAAAAAAAAAAAAACTTCAAAAAAGTGTGTGCACACGTGTGAATCTAGGTTTGTCAAATTGATAACATAGCAAGTTTAGTTACTTTAACATAAGAAATCATGAAGTTATTAACATTTTACCTACATATTACAAAATAAAACTTTGCTAGTTGTTAAAATGTGTTATTTACACTAGAACACAACTTTCAAAATGCACCTTTATGTGTATGCTTTTGGATGTCGTTCTGTCTGAGGTTATTTACCTAAATATAGGTCATTTTTTCCTTATTATTTTAGTGAACTATAAAAACATCAAGTGGCTTGGGGTGAGAAAAGGCTGGCTCTAACTGCTATCCAGCTTAGCTAGTATCTTGGCAAGCAGTCCTCATAAGGGAAACAGACCATACCTACTTTTAAGTGAAACACAAAATATGTTGTTATTAAGACTAGATTAGATCTTGCATAATGAAAGAAATGAATAAAGCATTCTTAATGGTCTTCTAAAAAAAAATATACCAAAAAAAGCAGGGAAAGTGTTGCAATGTCTGTACTTTTACCACTAGTAGAAAATTAAGAGTCACGCTCAGTAGATCAGGTTCATAAATCCAGAGCTTTACAGGCAAAAGGTAAGTTTAAGAACTGAAAACATAATGCCCAGTACATTGCAGTCACATCAGATTGTAAGAAAATTTTTGGAAACTTTATAAGATTGCAAAGGCTACTTGTTGCCACTTCTGTCAACCTCTAAAATTAAAATGACAAGAAAGATTTCTATTAAATATCACCTACTGGATCCCTTTTAAAGAAACATTATGTTACCAAGTCCAATAAAAAATGATTAGTGACTGGCCAGGCATGGTGGCTCATGCCTGTAATCCCAGCACTTCCGTGAGGCCGAGGAGGATTGTCTGAGGCCAGGAGTTTGAGACTAGTCTGGGCAATACAGCAAGACATTGTCTCTAAAAAAAAAAAACCATTAAAAAAAAATTAGCTAGAAATGGTTGGCCTATGTCTGTAGTCCCAGCTACATAGGAGGCTGAAGCACGAGGATGGCCTGAGTCCAGGAGTTCGAGGTTACAAAATGAGCTGTGATTGGGCTACTGCACTCCAGCCTGGGCAAGAGTGAGACTCTGTCTCCAACACAAAAAACAAAACAAAAAAGATTAAGGACTAGCATTTACCGTCAAGAATAGATTTTAAAATGTGAGTAATATTACAAAGTCTGTAGGAGACAGAAATAATCTAACACAATTAATGTCATATCCCACCAAAAATGCTATTAATACTATATATTCTCTTAGATTGTATTCTGTCCTTAATTCAGTCTTTGTACTTGTAGAACTGCAAACTGTTTTACTGCTGGAGGAAAAAAAAAGTTAAGTGCCACCTGAAGGAAAGACTGGCTTCCCACTTTGTATACAGCAACATTATCATCTTGAAAAATTCACTTGTAAGAAAATTCCGCTCATTTGTATGCCACTGGTAAATAGCTGTCATTCAGCAAAAGAAAAGCTTTTTATTCAGGACCTTAAATCCATTTTGTAGTGGTCAATTTTTTCCAAAGTGTATTAACTTCTCTATGTTGTATACCTTATAGCTTAGAATCTTCTACAGATGCTACTGGGCATAACAGTGTACAGGTTTCAAACATGAAACCAAATCTCACATGAGGTTTAAAAGCGCTTGAATTTTCTCTCCCAGGTAACCACATTTGTTCATTGTATTAATGACTAAGAGCAAAATTGCACCTAACAAGCCTCTTATTATACTAAAAGTCAAGCTTATATTTAAAGATGTGGCTTGTTATACAGAGAGGGTATTCTCATTCCCCACAGGGAATAAAATTAGGTCCCCTGGAGAGTAGGATGATAATTCCCAGAAAGAAAGCAATGGATTATTTCTCTCTAATTTCATCCATTGGCTTTTTAACCAGGCTCACCCTTCCGCATTAAAATATTAAGTCTTTGTAAGTGTCTAAAGATAGAAAGGCCTTTACAGAGTTGAGTGTTTTCTGCAGGTGAGATTTTACATTTTGAATTCCCTCCTCTCAAATTACTCTACAAAAGGGATTAACTGCTCTCTTTATTCAATATGTTAAGATCAAGCTTGTGAAAAGAGTTCCCTAAGAATTTTCATACTTCTGGGTACGGAAGTCTATAAAGTTAATCTCTGAAACAACATATCAAGCTTACAGGTTCAATGTTGAGGGAAGAGTGCCAATTCAGCTCATTTTACCTTCCATTTTCCCTTTTGAACTTTTGACACAATCATGATTATATCTGATTCACTCTAATAAAAAGAGGGTTGGGAAGGGGGAAAGTCCCTTCCCTTCTATAATTAGCTAACAGTTTGATAGATTATATATTTTAAAAAGGATCATGGGAAGTTTAAGAAAATTCTTTTATTTAGTTTTCTTAGCTGGCTATGATTTCTCTTTTTGTATTTTTTTTTTGAGACAGGGTCTCCCTCTGTTGCCCTGATTGAAGTACAGTGGTGAGATCAGAGCTCACTGCAGACTTGAACTCCTGGGCTCAAACAATTCTCCCACCTCAGTCTTCGGAGTAGCTGGGACTCCAGGCGCAAACCACTGCCCGGCTAATTTTTTTGTTTTGTAGAAATGGGGGTCTCACTATGTTACCCAGGCTGGTCTCAAGAGATCCTCTCACCTCCGCCTCGCAAAGTGCTAGGATTACAGGCGTAATCCTTGCTAAGAAATTCTTAATATTATTTTCCCAACACATTTAGAGTCATAGGTTTGGCTGTAAAATGTCTTCCTGATCATTACAAAGACTTCTAATTCAACTTACTTGAGAAAAATAAGTGAAAAATGCTGAGGTTTTTTTGTTTAAGCTACTGAACTATCACTGTTGATTATAAACTCTGTGATTGCTCACTTTCATTATTTAATTTTTATAAAACGAAGAGAGAAAAAAAGTATTTTTTTCTCTACACCTTTGGGAGGACTCAACTATTATTTACTGAACATCTATAAAAGGGCAGAGTGCTAGATAAGGTGGGGAATCATTATTCATAATGATGAATAAGATGTAGTCTTAGCCCTTATGAAAGCTAATAATATACCAAGGAGGTCACAAAATAAGCACATAAAAAGTTGAATTTATGAAGTTAAAAATACCACAAACCATAAATAAGTTTGAAAGACAAAAGAACAAGTTATGCACCAATATTTTCAACAAAAAACAGAAGGATAATTTTATTAAAATGCCAGCCTGAGCAAGAGCGAGACCCTGTCTCTACTAAAAATAGAAAGAAATTAGTCAGACAAAAAAAATATATAGAAAAAATTAGCCGGGCATAGTGGTGCATGCCTGTAGTCCCAGCTACTCGAGAGGCTGAGGCAGAAGGATTGCTTGAGCCCAGGAGTTTGAGGTTGCTGTGAACTAGGCTGGCGCCATGACACTCTAGCCCAGGCAACAGGTTACAACACTCTGTCTCAAAAAAAAAAAAAAAAAAAAAATTTTTTTTTTAATTAAAGTGTAAAGAAACTTAGAAGCCAGTGAGAGATAAAGATGACCAAATGACAGGCCAGTGTGCAGTGGCTCTCGCCTGTAGTCCCAGCTACTCAGGAGGCTGAGGCAGGAGGACTGCTTGAGCCCAGGCTGTGGTGTGCTAACACAGCACCTGTAAATAACCACTGCACCTTAGCTTGGACAATATAGTGAGACCCCATGAAACAAACAAACAACAAAAACCCAACCAGAACATAGAAAAGCCAGTGGACAATGATGTTCAATTTCACTCATACAAGAAGCACCTGTTAAAACAGTAATATCCCATTTTCACTTATCAGCTAGGCAAATATTAAACTGTAATAGCCAGTTATTGGTGGGGGTAGAGAGGCACACACTAATGTTCTATATTAGAGTACTGGTTAAAAGTCCAGATGCTGTATAGGTTCAAATCCCAGCAATGACACTTAGCTAGATGACTTAGGAAAGTTAATCTGTCTCTCAATTTGTACTCTATATAAAGTGGGGATAATAAATAGTGTGAAAGTATACTGAAATAGATGGCTGAGAAGTTAAAGTAACCTAGATGATTTGTTTTCTACTATTTTGGAAGTCATACAAAGGATAATTATTTTAAAATAAATTAGATTTGTAATGCCAGAAGGCCATGTTCTTGTAATCTTATCTAAGGCAGCTGTTGTAGTGATTAAATGAGGTAATACATGTACATTTGCTAAGAATTGTACCTAGCACACAATAATTGCATGGTAAGTCTACATTTTTTTCTTACATTATTTCTTTTATGTCTTTTTATTAAACTTTTAAATTTGGCAAAAAGTTCTAAAATAGTAAATTCTCCTATGCCTTTAATGGATTGTTCTTGTTATACTTGCTTTGTAAATCTTCTACACGGTTATTTTTGCTGAACCACTTGAGAGTAAGTTGAAGACATCATAACCCTTTATTCCTAAGTACTTTAATATACATTTCCTAAGGAGGACATTATTCTCTGATATAACCTCAGAACAAGGACCAAATACAGGACATTTAACATAATATACAGTCCATATTCATATTTCTCAGTATCCTTTATAACTTTTCAAAAACCAAATCCAATCAAGAATCAAGCACTGCCTCTGGTTATCTCTTTAGTCACCTTCAATCTACAACACCCTGTCCTTGGCCGCCCCGCCACCTTTTTGCCATTTAAGACATTGACAATAAAGAGTTCAGGACAGCAATTTAAGCTATATTTTTTTTCTGTCCCTTTATCCCAGCTTCTCCGGACACCCCTCCCTCCTCAGAACCCTGCCCTCTGAGCTATATTCTACATTTGGGTTGTCTTGTTTCCTCAAGACTGGTTCTGTATTATGGATTTTTGGAAGGAATGTTGATGTCTTCTGAGGGCATCACATCAGAAGGCACGTGATGTCAGTTTGTTCTATTATTAGACCACTTGGTTAAGGTGAGGCAACCCAGATATCTCCAATACAGTTACCTTTTTTCCTCTTTATAATACCTTTTTCTGATTCTTTTTCTTTTCTTTTAAAGACAGGGTCTTCCTATGTTGCCCAAGTTGGAATGCAGTGTTACAATCACAGCTCACGGCAGCCTCAAACTCCTGGACTAAAGTGATCCTCTTGTCTTAGCCTCCTGAGTACCTGGGACTACAGGCGCATGCCACTATGCCTAGCTAATTTTTAAATTTTTTTGTACACATAGGGTTTTGCTATGTGCCCCAGGCTGGTCTTGAACTCCTGGCCTCAAGCGATCCTCCTGCCTCAACCTCCCAAAGTGCTGGGATTATAGGTGTAAGCCACTGCATCCAGGTTTTTTTCTTATTCTTGAAGCTGTCTTTCATAATAAAATTTAGAATTTGCCTAGCTAAATTCAAAACTTACAAAACTATCAGAGCACAGAATGAATTCTGCTTCTTGGAGAATTCATATTTCTAGGTGAAGTTATTTACTTGACTTTAGCCGTTATGAGAAAGAGTGGTTTATTGCAGAAAAGTCCCACTCCCTGCCAAACGTAGTGTGAATATGTAGATGTGTAAGTACATTAGTTCACAATTTGTTGATTTAATAAACAGAATACCATGGTTTATAGTCTACTTAGCTAGAATGAAGCAATTGATATTTGCACTTGCCCTATGAGAAATTCAGGGCCATTCTCAAGCTTCTGTGTATCTTGCCTTTTAATTTGTAAGATGAGAATTTATTATGCTTAGATCATGAAAAAGTGATGGACTAATTATAAGATCCTAGGACATTCAGAAAACTAGAAAACAGCAAGACTAAAAACCTGAACAGAATTGTTCAATATTATTATGTTGCTGTTTATGTGTTCTAATAACATATCAGAAACAAAACTCCAAAGAGCTGAAATGTTAAAACAGATGTCTATATGTCTTATACTTTTATATAAACTACTGTTTATATAAAAGAGAAACCAGTGGTTTCCCACAAACAATATTACTAGTCAAACAGGGTAAGATCACCGAGAATCCAAATGGACATTATATTCTCAAGAACAGATTTTTGAAACCACAGTATAGAGATCCAAAACAAGTACTCCCTTCAAATCTAGGCACAGGAAACTGCCACATTTTTCGCCTCCAAAGGGTCTTATACATTTACACAGATTGACCTATTAAAGTCAGCAGCTCACAGACATCCTATATGTTACCTGATTATCACTGATAGCCAAGCAGAAAACCAAGCCTCAAAATGTGATCACCTGAATATAGCTTAACAATAGATATTTTAAAAATGTTTACTAGGTGTTTCTAGTATTTCTTCAGATAGTGTCACGTGTACATTTGAAAAGAGACTGGCAACAACATCAAAAGTATACTCAATAGGCCATACTCTATTCAACCAATCCTAAGAGATGTAAACGAATGCCCCACTACAGTTCTCATTAAACAGTTGCATTTCTCCAAATATCTACATCTAGAGATAAAAGATAAACTGAGAAGTGCTTAAGCTATTACCTCGCCCTTCAGTACTTTTGATACTTATTTTACCCAATCTGGAACAGCATGTATAACTGGAGATATGGTTTATAACCTAGATGAACTCATAATATAGCTGGGGAGAAGTCATTTAAATGAAGAATAAGCTTTTAGTCTGGAGAACCTTTGAAATGTAGACTGTCACTAAGCCAAAGTATTCAATTTCTTTCTTTCTTTTTTCAAAAAATAAGGACACGGCCTTCCAGTGATACAATTCCCCATTATTTCATAGGAAGTCTCCTTTATGGTGTAATTTCCAAAACAGTAGAGAAGAAATTATCTAGACTAGTTTAATGCATAAACCAAATAATTCCATATACTTGTCTGACTTTGTCCATATTCTTTATTTATGAATTAGCAACATGACTCATTTGTGAGCGCACACAAGGTTTTCAACGAGCAACCTGTAATGGAATTGTGCAGTAATGACTCTACTGTTAAAAAAATTCATTCATAACACTTCATGAACATTTACATAATCCTACAGGCTTATGTGGAAAGATCACTGCCTATTAATAGCCTAAGAACTTTTTTGGACAATTTTATAAGTGCAAAACTATGTTCTGTATCTTCCCAATTTGCCTAATCCTAAAACTCACACCTTTCAAATGACACCACCTAGAAAATTTCATTCGATTGGTCTAGACTGCAAAATCTAAACATCAGTATTTTTAAGGGATTCTAAAGTGCAGCCAGGGTCAAGAACCAAATAAATACAATAAATACCTCAATAGACCTCTAAGAATATATATCAATAAATAACTTAATAAACCTCTAAGAACAGTTTGTCACCCATATTATAAAAGTGCAAAGCTGAGCTGTTTTTTTGAAGCATGAAGTATTACCTAGAAAACTATAAAAAAACATGAAAACAAATGTTTACTGTTTAATGAGTCTTAATTCCCTAAGACATGAGTGATACATATATTAATAAACTCCTTTCTCTTCTAGTCAGAGTGATTAGCTATAATAAGAGCAACTAGACAATGATATTAAACACTATACACATGCATGCTTTAAATTTGCAGACTGACAGCAGTGCCATTACAATACTTCATTCCTTTCATAAAGCCCCACAAAGAGTGATTATTGTTCTAATAGCTTGACAGTACTCACATCACTAACATAAAAATATTCTTTTTATTAGCAACAGAAAGTAACTCTTTGTCTAAGAATCCTCACAATAAACCATGGCTAAGAGCACAGGTCCCAATAGAAGGTACAACCTGCCAGCAAAGGTTTCAATACACAATTAGGTCAGCACAATTTAAAGTATTTTCTAGCCAGCATACCCTCTCTAATTGTTACATATAATCAGTGTTTGAGGCAGGGCTGGAGAGATGGATATTCTGGTACTTTCCCCCATAAGTTAATGTTCATTTCCGGATACTTTGCCTAGCCTACTTTCTCCCCATACTTCCCACATCTTGCTTTCTCCTCTGAATTGTTAATTTTTTTTTTGTTTTTTTTGGAGACAGTCTCGCTCTGTTGCCTGGGCTAGAGTGCCATGGCATCAGCCTAGCTCATGGCAACCTCAAACTCCTGGGCTTAAGCAATCCTTCTGCCTCAGCCTCCCGAGTAGCTGGGACTACAGGCATGCGCCACCATGCCCGGCTAATTTTTTTCTATATATATTTTTTAGTTGTCCAGCTAATTTCTTTCTATTTTTTGTAGAGACAGGGTCTTGTTCTTGCTCAGGCTGGTCTCGAATTCCTGAGCTCAAACAATCCTCCTGTCTCAGCCTCCCAGAGTGCTAGGATTACAGGCGTGAGCCACTGTGCCCAGCCTAAAGTCTGTTTTTTACATTCACCTAAGAAATTCAAAGTTATATTCACTAAGGCTATATATTAAGAGACACTTAATCGAGTCTAAACAATTGTTTTATCACTTTCTATAGTGGAAGTTCCTGACATGTTGCATTGTTGGGGGGAAAAACACAAGCAAATACACGAGCATAAGATGCTTGGAAGTAGCAGGGAACAAATAAATTAGTCAAGCAGACTTGGGTTCAAGTCCTCCTCTGGACATTTTTAACAGTATAATTATATCAAGTTACTTTCCTTCTCTTGCATTTTATTATCTTTAAAACAGTAGCTCACGCCAGTAATCTCAGCACTTTGGGTGGCCAAGGCGGGAGGACTAGTTTAAGGCCAGGAGTTTGAGACCAACCTGGACAATATAGTGAGACTCTGTTCTAAAAAAAAATTATTTTGATTAGCTGGGCATGGTCCCAGCTACTCAGAAGGCTTAAGCGGGAGGACTGCCTGAGCACAGGAGTTCAAGGCTGTAGGGAGCTATGATCTGGCCACTCACAGCACTCCAGCCTGGGCTACAAAGCAAAAGACCCTGTCTCTTAAAAACAAACAAACAAACAAACAAACAAAAAACCCTGTCCTTTATTTACCTCAATAATAGGAAGTATTATTACTTCACACATATTATCACTTGTTGAATACTTAATGTAGAGCAAATACTATGCCGTAAGTCTCATTTAATCCCCTGGAGTTTCATTTTATGGCTGAAGAAACTCAAAGACAGGAGTTAAGCAACGTGCTCAGGGTCACATGTCTACTAATAGGCAGAGAGAGGATTCTTGCCCACGTTCAACTTCAAAGTCCATGCTCTTAAATCACACTATGGTTACAGCATCTGACCCCAAGTGGTTGTTAAATAAATAAAGCTTAAAACTCTACTAAAAGAACATTTCATAAGTATCTCAACAACTACTATGTGGAAAGGGCTTGGTAATACTTGGTTAAGAGGCTTTTAAAAAAATTGAAACATTCCATAGAAAGTGCTTCTAAGCACCCCAAAACTAACATTAAAAGTATGATAATGTGAATGAAAATGAACATAACAATACGAGTAAGACCTTTTCTCTTCAAAATATGGAACCTAAAAGAAAGGTATAAAGTAAAAAGGTAATGGTGGGAACTGCTGGAATAATGGAGTGAGAAGCTTGGCAAAGCCAAAAACTCAATGATAAAACTAGACAAACATGTCAAAAACAAATATATTGGGATTCTGGAAATTGGGCAAAAGCAGTCACTGAAAATTGAAAAGCATTCATTCAAGAAAAAATACTGAACCTCAGGTGAGAATAGCGGAATTCTGTAGTGTTTTTAGTCTAGGGCTGCTACCATCATTACCATGCCCCACCAGCTCTATCAACAGTGGTTCTATCAGGATGGGGCAAACTGTAAAAACCAGCACCATCACTGCTGGAGGGGGCTCACTGGTTAGGTGTAGAACACAGAAAAGTCCCAAATGCAGGGGTATTGTTGAAAACAGTAACAATATTGGCAGCAAACAGTGGGGAAGGTCAATATTGCAGCAATCCAAGGTTGTAATACTAGGGGCAAGCAACAAACCAACAGACTTGGCAGAAGTCTAACAGGGAGATCAGAGAATCACACAGCCATGGTGGGCCTTGATAAGCTCCCACTTATCCCTCCCTGGTGGTCTGAAAAGCTGTGTACTTACACAAAGCTGTGCATCTGTTCAGGAAAGCCTGGAAGGGCAAAGCCTGGAAGGGCCCCTAGTTATCTACACTTCTGTGGCTGAATGTGAGACCTTTCACAGATACAGTAGAGCCATGGACATGAGAAGATTTGACACAAGTTGGGTGAGGTCGCTCACGCCTATAATCCTAGCACACTCTGGGAGGCCAAGGCGGGAGGATCTCTCGGGCTCAGAAATTTGAGGTTGCTGTCACCTAGGCTGATGACACTGCACACTACCCTGGGCAACACAGTGACAGAGTAAGACTGTCTCAAAAAAAAAAAGACTTGACATAACATGAAGTATTATAAAAAGCTGGGGCAAACTTACAAACTGTCTGAACTTCAAATTCATTCCCCAACTGACATACAGATACACTGGCAAAAGGCAGAAGCCTTACTGGCTCAAGGTATTTATGTAAAACCTTTGACCAATCATTTCTGATCACTAAGGTAAGCTGATAAACTAACCTAGGGGTGATGACCCCTTAGAAGCCAGGCTTTAAAAAAAAAAAAAAAAAAACACAAAGAAATAAAGAAAAAAAAACTGATTGAAGCTATCAGCAGCCTCACACTACAAACTAAATGTAAGCAAGTTCCTAAACAGCAACAATAACCGCCCCTAGGCAGAGGTATAGGAGGTGATCTAACTCAGTCTCTGCAATATATTACCTAAAATGTTCAGTTTAAGAAAAAATTATGAGATAAGCAAAGAAATAGGAAAGTGTGAGCCACATAAAGGAGGGGGAAAAGTCAATAGATGTGGTCTCTGAGGAGGCTCAGCTGTCAAGGATTTAGAAGCAGCTACTGTAAATATGTTCAAAGAGCTAGGGGAAATCATTCTTAAAGAATTAAAAGAAAGTACAGCGACAGTGATTCAAGGAATAGAAAATATCAACAAAAAGAGATTTTAAAGAACCTTATTGGAATTATGGATTTGAAAAGTATAACTGAAATGAAAAACTCACTGAAGGGGCTCAAGAGCAGATTCAAACTGGCAGACAAAGAATCAGCAAACATGAAGACAGATCAAGAAATTGTCCATTCAGAGGTCAGGCTTGGTGGCTCATGTCTGTAATCCTAGCGCTCTGGGAGGCTGAAGGGGGAGATTGGTTGAGGCCAGGAGTTCTTGACCAGCCTGAGCAAGACCAAGACCCCGTCTCTACTAATAGAAAAATTAGCTGGGTGTTGTAACACGCATCTGTAGTCCCAACTACTTGGGAGGCTGAGGCAAGAGGATTGCTTTAGCCCAGGAGTTGGAGGTTGCAGTGAGCTACAATGACGTCACTACACTCTACCCAGGGTGACAGAGCAAGACACTGTCTTAAAAAAAAAAAAATTGCCCATTCTGATGAACAGAAAGGAAAAAAATGAAGAATGAACAGAGCCTCAAAGACCTGTGGGACACCATCAGGTTAATCAACATATGTGTAATGGTATTCCCACAAATGAGAAAAAGAAACAATAAATATGACTGAAGGCTTCCCAAACTTGACTAAGACCTTTTATCCACACTTCCATGAAGCTCAATGAACTCTAAGCAGGAAATATATACAAAGATCCCCAACTAACATCATGGTCAAACTGTTAAAAGCCAACCACAAGCAAAATCTTAAAAATAGCAAGAGAAATGATGACTCATCACATACAGGGGACCCATAATAAGATTAACACTTAACTTCCCACCAGAAACAATGTACATAAAGCAAGCAGAGGCATACTCAGAATGCTGAAAGAAAAAAAATAAAGAATTCCACATCCAGTGTGGCAGGCAAAATTCTAAGATGGTGCCCCAAACTGCCACCCCTGGTGTACATACCTCTCCTGGGTGTGGGTGAAGCCTATGAATATGATGGATGCACTTCCATGATTAGGTTACATTATATAGCAAAAATATAGGGATTTTACAAATATAATTAAAGTCTCTAATCAGTTTGACTTTGAATTCACCAAAAGAGAGATTTTTGTGAGCAGTCTTAACAATCAGGTGATCCCCTTAAAAGCAGGCTTTAGTCTTCCTTGAGATCAAAGAGATATTTCTACCCCTAGCCTTGAAGAGGAAGGCTACTATAAATTCTATTGCTACAAGAAAATTAATTCTGCCCACAACTATGTAAACTTGGAAGAGAACCCGCCAGCCTCAGATGAAGCCACATCCTTGGCCAACCCCTGGATTGTAGGCATTATGTCACGCTGAGCTAAGGGCCCAAGTAAGCCAAACTAAGATTTCTCACTTATAAAAACTGGTGAGATAATATGTGGTGGTATTTTAAGGTACTACATTTGTGGTAGTTTTTTTTTTCCCCTAGAGATAAGGTCTCCCAGCCTGCCACCCAGGCTGAAGTACAGTGGTCTGATCATAGCTCACTGTAATCCTGAACTCCTGGGCTCAACCAATTATCTTGCCTCAGCCTCCCAAAGTCCTGGGATTACATGTATGAGCTACTGCACCCAGCCCATTTATGGTAATTCTTAATGCAGCAATAGAAAACTAATACATCCAGCAAAATTATCCTTCAAAAATAAAAAATAAAACATTCCCAGATGAACAAAGATTGCAAAGATTCATAGTTAGCAGAATTGCCTTTACAAGAAACACTAAAGAAAGCCCTTCAGGCTGAAAAAGAAATGATATCAGATGGTAACTGGAATCCACATAAAGGAATAAAGAGCAGCAGTAAAAGTAATTACATAGGTAAATACATATTTTTCTCTTTTTTTCCCTTAGCTGATTAAAAAGACAATTACATAAACCTGTATTATTGGTCATATAAAGATGTAATATACATGACAGTAATAGCACAAAGGGAGAGGAAATAGAGGTATATTGGAGAAAAATTTCTATATTTTACTGGAATTTAGTATTAATCTGAAGTACATTGTGAAAAGCCGAGACATATTGTTATTCCTACGTCAACTACTACTACTACTAATTTTCCAAAAAGTAGAAGAAAAGAGAACATGTTCAATTTTATGCAATGTAGTGCTGCCTGATGAATAAAGGAAAAAAAATTTTTGAGCCAGGCACAGTGGCTCAGGCCTGTAATCCTAGTACTCTGGGAGGCCAAGGCGGGCCGATTGTTTGAGCTCAGGAGTTTGAAACCAGCCTGAGCAAGAGCAAGACCCAGTCTCTACTAAAAATTAGAAAGAAATTAATCAGACAACTAAAAATATATAGAAAAAATTAGCCGGGCATGGTGGCGCATGCCTGTAGTTCCAGCTACTTGGGAGGCTGAGGCAGAAGGATCGCTTGAGTCCAGGAGTTTGAGGTTGCTGTGAGCTAGGCTGACGCCACAGCACTCTAGCTTGGGCAAAAGAGTGAGACTCTGTCTCAAAAAAAAAAAAAAATTTTTTTTAAGCAAAAGAAAACATATTCAGGAATTAAAACGGTACACTAGAAAATACCTATGCAACACAAAAGGTAGTAAAGGAGGAACACAGAAACAAATATCATAATGACAGTGTAAACGCAATCACACCAATAACTTCATTAAATGTAAATGGTTTAAAAACACTCTCATCCAAAGGCAGAGATTGTTGGGACAACAAGTCTTGGTGGCTCGTGCCTGTAAACCCAGCAACTGAGGGGGAAGACTAAAGTGGGAAGACTGCTTGAGGCCGGGAGCTCAAGGCTACAGTGAGCTATGATCATGCCATTATACTCCAGCATGAGCAACAGATACAGACTTCCATCACTACAAAATATTAAAATAGCTGAGTGTGGTGGTACTCATTTGTAGTCCCAGCTACTCCAGAAGCTAAGGCAGGAGGATTGCTTGAGTCCAAGCATTCAAAGTTGCGGTGAGCTATGATTGTGCCACCACACTCTAGCCTAGGTGACAGAGCGAGACCCTGTCTCTAAAAAACGAACAAAAAAACATTAAAAGTGAAAGGATGGAAAATTATATATTCTGCAAATAACCATAAGATAGCTGGAGATGACAAGGTTCGGTGGCTCACATCTGTAATCTCAGTACTTTGGGAAGCCAAGGCAGGAGGACCCCTTGAAGCTAGGAGTTTGAGACCAGCATGGGCAAAACAGTGAGACCTCATCTCTATGAAAATTTTTTTTTTTTTTAATAAAAGTTAGCCTAGTGTGGTGGTGAACGCCTATAGTCTCAGCTATTTGGGAGGATCACCTGAGCCCAGGGATTCAAAGTTATAGTGAGCTATGACCTTGCCACTGCACTCCAGCCTGGGCAATATGGCCAGACTCTCAAAAAAAAAAAAAAAAAAAAAAGAGAGACCGTGAAAGCTGGAGTGGCTATATTAATATTATATAAAATAGACTTTAAGACACAATAAAAGTAAGAACTGAGATTCTTGGCAAAGGGTCATGAAGAATTGCTTTTCTTCCCTTGTTTGGATAACTTGAAGAGAAAGATTATATAAACTTAGGCCGGGCGCGGTGGCTCACGCCTGTAATCCTAGCACTCTGGGAGGCCGAGGTGGGCGGATCGTTCTGAGCTCAGGAGTTCGAGACCAGCCTGAGCAAGAGCGAGACCCCGTCTCTACCAAAAATAGAAAGAA